>QNGE01005811.1:0-38598 GCA_008508345.1 Paragonimus westermani
TAACATGCTAAACACGACACCCAAACTGTTTGACAACATTCGTACTGAATTTGGTGCGAATATCTTACATCTGTCAACTCTGTTTTCAATTTCAGAATTCACCCTTGTCCCTATTTTCTGATTGAGCATAACTAATAAACCTGTATTTCACATTTCTACACTATCGTGCTTATCTGTATATTTCCACAAACTGATATATGGAAGTTGCAAAGTCTGCTGTGTCCCACTTCAGCTAGATGACATTCGTGGTGTCGCCACTGTGATAGCTGAAATTTCTGGGATATATGCTGCCTCGAGGAATCCGGGGAAAGCCTCCTGGTTGTGGCTGTGATTCAACAACATTGTCCGCAGCGTCTGCATTTGTTCAACTCAATGACGCATATTCGCACAACACTGGTTTTTAACACGGAAGTGCGTTCTGTGATATTCCTTGTTGAATAATATTGACACATCACATGCTGACAACCATTAACCGAAAAAGCGTGACGTAGATTGAACATTTTTGGAAACATGGTCTGCCTCTGTTTAGTTTCGCGATCATAATTTTTTATATATCATTCTTAGGAATTGTGACCTGTTCTGAGTAGTTCCAACAATTCTGAGGCATATATCTGTGCGTTTGGTCAGTTTTCTCAGTTTGGCTGTCAACCGTGAAACTAACGCAGTGCATTTTTTGCGTCAACCTCAACTGGACATATCTCTTACGTTACTCATAAGTAGTAAATATGTTTTGTAGTTTTTTTCAGTCATCCGCTGGTATTCCTACAACGGTACGAACGTTTAGGTTAACTCACAACATTCATGCTGCCAGATATTTTCAAATTAAACTGAAAGGATGACTATCACCACTTTTGTGATCTTCTGTTTCTGGTTTGTCTTCGTGTGTAAATGAATTAGAATGAAGAGAAATATTCCCTTGAGCACCATTCCAATTTTTATAGTAGTAATGTAGTGTTTCATGCAATATTTACGGTTTTTCTTTAGAACAGAACAACCACTTGTGTCCCAGCCTTATGAAGCTGTAAAACGGAAGTGTACGCCAGGTGAAACCACTTAGTATTGCTAGTATATTAGTATATCACCAATTATAGTAAGCGATAGCATCTAAGGTAACCGAAGTTAATGAGTGAAAGCTCACCAGCAGTGTCTGAGAAAAAAATGTGGCGATTGCCTACTCACTAGGCCGTGACATGTTTACCGGTGGTTGAGGGTAGCATGTTTAAAATCATACAAAATTATCGAGCTATGGGCAAACTCGAACAGACTGGTGCAGTGCTACAGTTTTATGTGAAATAGCTGCATAATACTGAGCGAACTATCTGCATGAAGTCGGCGAATTACCTATTCCGCACTCAATCGGGACACTCCTGGATGTTTATGGGCGTTTTCGTTTCAAGCACATGCGGTAAAGACATAAGTTTCATTTGCTTTGTTAATATATTCACTGATAACCTGTGTTGCTAGAGGATACACAGAATAGAACTCAAAAGCGGCGCCCGAAAATAACCTAATGCTAATTGAGACCTGTCATTTGCATTACTTATTTTTTTGTGAATATCCACCGCAGTGAGTTACCCAACCCCCAAAACCACGAAAGTGAAAATAAAGAAGACAGCTTTGTCTAGTGCTGTACGATAGTCTTCAAGGTTTGTCACTTCCAGTACACCAAGTCCGCCTGATCTAAAAGTGAATGACCGGTGAAGTACCTATATTTGGCAAAAAACGAGCTCTCTGTATCGGCTGATCTTCGAGCTTCAACCTGTCATTGAAGGCTTGATATACTTCCTTTCCTTGCATAATGGCATAATTTTGTTAACCTAGGTTTGTAAGCAGGCAGCTCAGAGGAAACAAACGCGTTGGTGTATGAAAAAGTCTGCAAATATTATTTAACTGATGTGGTAATTATGTAAAAATACTGTGAGCTCTTTATATATAAAAGAAACACACATTTTCTGCGAATCGTACAGACTTTCGTAAATGCCCACCAAGGCAACCGTACAGCACAGATTATGGTGTAGTGTAGACAACCGGACGGCATGCGTTAGACAAGTGTGATGAAAATGACTGACACTCTTCGTCTCCTATTGTTATGCAATTGCTTTGCTACTCCAATATCTCGTACAACTGGGACATGCGTTTCAACAACATACGTGCTGTGTTATTGTGTTTAATAATGTTTGCGATTCTTATAAGTTTGATCGTTATTCTATACAGTTCAATTCTAATGACAACATTTGGCATCGCTCTTTCGCACTATTTACACTGAATACCCAAATGGCCCAGTTATACACTGGACAAATGCCCGAAAAGTGAAGGATTATTTAGAGATCCTAGTAGCACGCGAAGTCATTCGACCGTCTTTTGATTGTCTTACGTAAAACACTCAACAATTTCATTAGTAAAGCAATTTCAGCCTCAGTGTTTCTAACGTTAGGACCGAGAAAAATGCGGAGAACTCCGATTACATACTTGAAACATAATTGCCGCTGGCTACTTTTTGTTCAGTCGCAGTACACAACCAATAATTCGTGAGCACCTCTTCAAAATCGCCCACCATATGCAGTTCAGCATGTGCAGGTATGTTCTGTGAAAAGTTGCGGAAGGTGGGTTTCCGTTCAAATAACAACTGTATGGTCACGGTGAATGATTTTGTCGAAGTGGCATTTTGTAACATTTCCATTAATCGAAATGCTTCACTTTCAGCTGGATTCTAAGAACCGGTATAATTGGCCGAAATGCGTACATGTTCACTTTGCACTTTAATGGTCACCCAGTTAGCATAGACTGGTGTAGTGAGGATAGACGGTCGTACCATACTACTCACACCACTATTCAGTAGCCGCTTGAATCGAAATGATCGCGGGATAAATACGGGAGACATATGGGAAGGATCGTTGGAAGGCAGAATGACATTTAATGACTTTCGCCACATGACGGAACTGATACATGGTGTCCAGGGCGACTGGATCATCCTCAGAAGAGTGCGGTGTGCAAATGAGTGTTTTTGTTCTTAGTCTCGTTGAGAGGCTTAAGTAGTGTACTGGTTTCTCCAATAAAACGACCTTTGTGTCGTCCGCCTTCTGGATTCACAACACTAGTACGTGTTCGAATTCATTGCTCAGTGCAATATTCTCTGTGATCTTAATGAAGTGGTATATTGTCGTATTTCCAATGATAACCGGGATACTCCACTTTTATTCCAATTCTGACTGTCAGGCGCATGTCAGAAAGTTTTCAAAATTTGGATACAGGACGCAACGAACAGTGATTACATAGAAAAGTGAAGTCGAAGAATCACTTGAACAATGAATCTTTCTCAATTTTGTGCATTTAACGAATCTCCACCAAATGTTTACCACTTCAAACCGTTTTTTCTCAAATATGACTAATATATCGATAACGCTGCGCAAAGACGTGATTTCGTTGGGATAGAGCTTGAAAACAAGACGCGTTCGTTAATGACGATAAGTAAGAGAGAAGCCGACAAGTGTTCGTAACGAAATAAGGTCTACAGAAAATTGTCCATTTTTACCATCTTTCGAGTGACTTCCAGATGTTCAGTTGGGACACTCAAAAAACACTTGTAAGACGGTCAAAAGACACTCAGAAGGCGGTCGTGCTACCTGAGGAAATTTGACATTTGATGCCTCACAAAATCCGACCTTGACGAAAGAAGGAACGTTGCTTGCTTTCCACATTTTTTGGCATAAAAGCATATGCCCTTGTCAGAAACTTGGCTTTCCCGGAGTCACTGATCGATAGTGCCTATCCGACGCTGAAGACAGTGCTCCTCAAACGTTTCAAACCGGTGAATTTTATGGCAGTTGAAAGAGCCAGGTTCAGTGCGCTTAGTCGGTCAGAATCTCAATCGTTTCGTGATTTCGTCCAACAATTGCAAACACAAGCAGCTAAATGTGAATATGGTATCAAGTTAGAGGATCAGCTACGTGATCGACTGACTGATGGCATTCACTTGCCAGAGTTATAGCAGAAGCTTCTCTTGCATCATGATCAGAGGTGTCAGATTATTCGTAAAGTAGGTGAACAATATGAGGATGTAAAAGAGTTGACGAAGACTACTGAGGTTGTCCGGTGTGGTTATTCCAAAGACAATAATTCAAGTCCGAGACAAGACAACACATTCAAACCACGCACTGATAACCGTGCGCCAAGATCATTCATTCAGCCTTCTAAAGGAAGTTATCCGAAATCAGTTCCACAAAAATTTGGGAAATGCGCATCATGTAGACACAATCATTCCCGGTACTCGTGTCCACAAAGACAGGCAAATTGCTTCAGCTCTGGCAAATTGGGTCAAATCCAGTCAGCATATTAGTCCAGACGTTTATGTCACCTAACGACAAACTCTAATTTGAACGCGCAATCATTGGCTGAGGACATTTCTATCCTCTCTCTATCTATTTTGCCTCAAAATACTTCACATGTTTTGAAAACATTATTGTCTGTTTTTGGCAAGAGTCACGATTTTACTGTTGACACCGGTAGTGTTGAGTGGACAATCTCGTATTCAGACCTAGCTGTATTCTATCCTGATGCTGTTCTGCAGCCCACACATTCGTGGCATTACTGACCATCCATTGCCTCTTGTAGGCTGACGCACCGTATCGGTGAAGTTGCCCGAGGCTGGCCCCACTGACTGTCAATTTTTAGTTTAATGCTTGGCTACTTCTCTTCTTGGACCTGAAGTTTTATGACTACTACATCACGACATTTCTCTGCTGACTTCACTGAACAACGTTGACATTAAACAACTTATACTGGACTGTTCTAAGGCCACAGGGAGAATGCGAATACTGAAGGTAAAACGCAGAGTTATTTGAGAGACGAATCATTGCATTTACCTTATGGGAGCCGGCGAGCAAAGAATTGCAATCGATTTGTGATAAAAGGGTAATAACGCCTGTTGACTCATCAAACTGGGCGATTCCAATAATGAAACCACTAAAAGCTGATTGTATTACACCGAGATTTTGTGGTGACTACAGGGTAACGTTGAATACCCGCCTACTGCAACGTACTTGCACAACAGGAGAATCGGAGGATGTGTTGTATCGCTTGTCAGGTTCTAAGGTCTTTTCAAAAGTCGATTTGAAGGATGCTTACCTACAAATGTCGCTTGATGACGCATAAAGCAATTTCACTGTGATTACTACATCATTCGGACTGTAGCGATACAATTTTCCATCGTTTGGTTTGAACATTTTGCAGTTGTATTCCAGGATGCTGAAAATACAGTTACTAAAGACTTAGATGGTATCGAAACCCATCAAGATAACGTTATTTTTCATGCTGCTCATAAGCTTACCTATGATTATCGTCTTCCTATTCTGTTGAGATAATTTTTTGACACCAGCTGGCCATTAACCCAAAAAAGGTTTAATTTTTCAGTTCCATCTTTCCCCTTCCTTGGTTACGTTGTTGATAGCTATGGACTCAAGCCAGATTTACAACGTCTAGCCCCATTAGTGAATGCACCGTCACTGACTAATCTTCATGAAATCCGTCCTGTTGTGGGTATACTCAAATACTACTCACGTTTTATTCCGAATTCTTTCAGCGTACTGCTTCTTCGCTCGATATGTTATCCAACAACATGTATCCTTGGTCCACTAACCACGAGAAAACGCTTCGTACTCTACTCCGTCCCCTTCAAAATACCGCTGTCTTAAAACCGTTTTTTTGCCAAGGAGCATTCAACTGTAGTTAGCGATGTCTCTACCATTGGACTATGTACGGTTCTTGAAAAGTGTGGTGAACTTGTTTCATGCATTTCAACTCGTCTATCTAAGGCCAAACATGGGTATTCTCAAACATAATGTGAAGCCCTTACAGTATGTTAGGTTGTTAAAAGACTTCACATACATTTTTTAGGCTACCATTAACTATCACAGCAGATCACCAGAATAAAATTTCTGTCATCCTAGCAAATCGCTGGCAAAGTCATCTGCCACCATGGCGCAACGCTGGAGCATTTCCCTTAGCTCCTACAATTGCATGGTTGTTCATCGTGTCACCAGATTCGAGCTCCAAAGACGCTGACTGTTTGATAGTTAAACCACTGCCAATGAGAAGAGAAGCACCTGTGTACGATACTCGTAAATTCTTCAGCCATGTAATCTCTGCCTTAAGACGTGGCTGGACACAACAGGAGCGGCATAGATTCCCTGCATTTCACTGTTGCCGTGAATGTTTGTCTATTTCTCTGGATGGATTATAGTGTTTTAATGATCGTGTTGTAATTCCACCGACTGTAAGGTTTGATCTCTTTGAAGACTTGCATTCCGGACATTTAGGAGTTGATACGGTGAATTCGCTTGCACTCTTATCTTGTTGGTGGCCGGAATTAGAATCAGACATTGAATACACTGCCAAAACTTTTACCAAAAGTATACGTAAGGTTCCTACGGAATGATCGCAATGGCTTCAATTGTCTGTTAACTTTAAAACATTTGAGGGAGTTCACACTGCCTTCTGTGGTTCTTTTCTGAGAGAATACTATGCCTTAGTGATTACTGATGCTTACTGTAGATAGCCTGAAGTCTTTCTCACTACTCCACCGAGTGCAGAGTTTACACAGCATGCATTAAGGAAAGTATTCTGTCGCTAGGGTGTACCCGCTGCTTTAGTAGCCGACAATGGTACGGAGTTCGCTGCTAAGTCTTGGGCGGAGTGGATTAAAGGACTTGGATGTCGGCATCTGTTTAGTGCTCTGCGACATCCACACTCCACTGGACTTGCAGAAAATTTTGTATGCACGCTGAAGTCTGCAAGTGCTTCTTTAACACCAAATTCATTTATGGAACTTGATCGAGCAATCAATAATTTTCTCATGCAATGCAGAAACGCATCACATTCGGTAACTGGAAAGAGTACAGGAATAGTTTTAAAATCACGTTATCTGCGTACAAGTCTTGACAGTACGAGGACGGCTGGTGTTACATTTTTCAAAGACAACGATTTGCGTCTTGCTGATGGAACAGTTCTTTCATCTCACGGAAGTCGGCTGGTTACTATTCTTGATTAGGAAGACCCTTCCTGCGATCGAAGACATGTTGACCAGGTTGAGTTGATAACGGAGACCGTATTGTTCTGAATTCTAATAAACCCCTTATAGATAATCTTGTTGCAATTGAAGAAAATAACATTACGGATATGCTGGCTATTTTTGAGGTACACGAGATACTTGAAGAACTGGCAGTCAGAAAATCTGAACGTTTGGAGTCCAGACCACCATGGAATTACACATATCCGCACGCTGATTCAAATCGTAATGGGTGTGATGAACATTATTGACACGCTTCGTCTTATTCTGTTATGCAGTTGTTTTACTGTTCCAATATCCTGTACAATTAAAACATACAATTCGATAACATACATGCTGCGTTGTTGTGCTTAACAATGTTTTGCGATTCCTATACGTTGGGTCGTAATTCTATACAGTACAATCCTAATTACGCCAACATGCTATTTTAGTGCTCTTCACATAAAGTCGCTTTTCCCCCAGATACGCAATTATCAGACACGAAAAACAAAAGGCCGTTGAGGAGAGGGACCAAACCTTTATTCGACGAAATGTACAAGTGGTCTCTAATAGCGCTTTAAACGGCACCGACACGCGAATTAGCTAGGGAGGCTGGAGACCGGCCGCCGACGAGCGAGTAAACCGGAAGAATGTGACACGTGTGTCTTTCGGGTTTGTGCCGTAGTCACATGACACGCAGACAAACAATCGGACAGCATACACCATGCGAGCCTTCTGAATAGCCTAGGAACAATATGCAGCCATGAGTTTTGGAACTGTTTTACACCTACCGCAGGCAGGCTAGTGAAATCTCAAGACCGCTACACTGTAATCAGAATGGAGCAGCAGAGCTGGAGGTTAATTTGCAGAACGCTCGGGTACACGTTCCTCTATATACGTGATTATAACTTTGTCAGCTGAAGTAAAGTCGCATTTTCAGTCCTACTGGACTCTGACAGACCTTCCAGCTCGTCATAGCATATGGGGTAGTCTTGTGTAGCTCGGTCACAGAAGCCATGAGCCATCTGTTTGCATGAAAACTTGAGCAACAAGAAAAAATTTCCAACGCAAAGACAAGGATGGCGCCCGCATCCGTAGTTTCATCGTGTGGAGTGTTTCTCGCATTTTAATAACTAACGGTCCTTCATGTTTGTGCACCAAAGCTTTTGCGTCAGTTTTCCCGTGCTGCTCAAATTGACTATAGTGGCCTTGTAGCGCAATGAAAATGCTTGCACACGGGTATGCCCTTCTCTTTATTTACGCAATCGTTTGACGATACGAACATAGTCGCACTTCCGATCGCGCTTCAGCAGTCCACGTAAATTTTACAACACCTTCACTTCTGGGACTCTGGTAGTTTACAATATATTGTTGTGGTCATCTCGAATGATTCCGTTTCTTTAAGCAACTTCACGTGCCATAACTCCGTTGCTTGTGCTGTTCGTTTTGTTCACTGATAACCTAGTGAAGCACACCTATTCATTAGTTCCTATTTGACCGCTAAAACCGGACGGAGTCCTTTCACACGGTTATCGGAGCTTGTTACATTTCGCAATCGATAGGTTGGGTTGCGGATGATGACGTTAGTTCTGTACACAAGCGCAATCGGCAGCCATTGGCCAGGCGAGCTGAAATGGTTTGTAAATCTGTTTCGGTGGTGTGATACAACACTAAGTTGACCAGTGGTAAAACGCCATGTCGAGGGAAGTTAAGCAGAACACTGAGGGTTACCCCTAACTGACATTGGGTATCTTCTCTCATTCTGCTAGCTTCTGGAAGAAAGGCACTAGTGCTAGCAGGCTCTCATCAGAAGATATTCAGAAGATCTATAAAAGACCTTTCAAAATAAGAGTCGCGGTCGATGACCACAAATGCAGAACAAACAAAATGGGCCGCCAGTTTTCCAGTTATGCGCCAGCCAACTTTTTCAGGCACGTTCAAGAAGGGAAATGTTTGTCTGATAAAGAAACGCTTTACACTTATGAAGAAAAGTGAAACCATTGGAAGGTGATAATGCTCCAACGGGGTCGAGGTGCACGTAGTGGAGATCAGCTCCCGGTGCAAGAAAAACACCAATGCGACTCTTAGGATGCTCTTGAAATGTTGGAATCTGATAACAGTGGGCTATATTGTGTATCCCGGTTCATCTTGAGCTGTATGAAATGGCTAATGGCGCTACGCTCTTGGATATGCCGTGCGGAAATTCTCACATGATGATTCCCTTAATGAAGTTGGTAGGATAGGGCTGTGCTTCAGGAGAATTACATTAACAGAGCTGTTGCATGTCATAAGTTTTCGTTTTCCAACGTCCATGGCGTCCAAATCAAGATGATTGGAAGCTGAATCACTTACTTCATATAAGCTTGAATGTGCGTCCGCAAAGCGACTGCGAACACATGGGACATGCCGTTTGTTTGTTGTGAACTGAGAGATACAGTCCAGATGTCTGGGTTTCTCGGAAGGTTCCTCACTGAACGTTGAGTCCAGCGAACACAACAATAATTTTTGGCCGGTGTACACTTCGGGTGAAAGCTAAAACGGCACACTGTTAGAAGAAAGCAAGTAATGTTCTACTGAATGTGATGCAACAAGATCCTTCTGTTTAACCTGTTTAGAAAATGAAACCGGAAGTTTTTAGCGATTGTCAACGAACTGTGACACGTTAACGGCTGTGTTAAAGGCGACAGTTATATTTAACATCTGTCCCCTTAGATCGGGTTGTGTGTGCAGGCTTGAAAATTGTCCGCAGGTAGTAAATGTCGACGTTGGTAAACCATCAAGCTTGAAATATGCCTACTGTGACGTGGGAAGTATCTTCATTGTAATGTATAAAAGATTTTCATCAAGGACGCTGAGAGATCGCGTTGATTTTAATAGGGAAATAGGTTGACGAAATAGATGTAGTTTGCGATTTGGCAGATAGGAGGAGTTAGCAACCAATGGTTAATGAACGTGCGCAGTATAAATTGTGAACTATTTTCGTGAACTTGTGCGTTCTATATTCTGTGAAATAGGTGCCAACGGTTGATAACATGAACGCCCCCAGGAGGTGTGGCCTCATATGCTTTCCAAAGGGGAAAGTGGTTAACCGGGAAGCAAAGCATCCTACCGCACGAAACCCTTTGGTGTGATGCACTGAAGTCTATGCTCGACGGTCAACCTACGTACACACTATGGTCAAAGCGCCACGACGTGATAATATGAAACTGTCGGAATGCATTTATTATATGTACAGCATTATCTGGAATGTTCCATCCGATTTTCCACAGCCTCCTTGCTTTCGGTTCTGCTTCAGCAGAAGTTCTCTTCTTGCTGTAACCTTAGCGGCAATCACACGCACATTATCATATTTGAAGATACCGCTGCCTGATTTCTTGCTTGAACCAAGCACATACAAAACACTGTAATCCTTCATGTGTCTAACAAAACAACCTCTGAACTCGCTCAGTCTAAAAAATTCCAGATCCTCAAAGACACCTTTGAAGCCCCGTAAATAATCCACCACCTAAAATGTAATGTAGGGTGAAATCCACCTCCCCTGCATTAGGCCGGTAGGATATGCATCAAGACATATCCCATCAAATTTACAAATCATGCATCATTCATTAACGACGGAAGGTTAATTATTAATTACACATGAGAAACCACTTCACAAGAAAACGCGTCCATACCGCCACAACAGCAACCACCGATGATCTTCATCTCGGCGCTAAATAAGGGACAGACGAATTACCGGTCGATTAAAACAAAACTTGTTAAATCATTTGATACCTCCTACCATGGAAATGAATGATTTTCAAATTCCTGGGCATTATAACCGAAACATCACCCGATAATAGCTGGTGTCTCATTTAATTGACGTCAAACGACAGATTTTACTTCTTACGGCTAATTTCCATCCTGTGCAGGTTTATGGTGGAGGGAGTTTCATAAATCCCACCAGAGGCAGTGTGTGCAATATCAGTGGAGAGAAGTTTGAGATCGCCTTCACAGAGTAGAGCAACCACTCAATACACGATAGGCGAACAGCGAGAAATGAACTGTCGATATTAATTTATTAGGTCACAAGTTCGATGAGACTTGCTGGAATCGTCCAACAGAACAATACTCACTTAGCTCTCACTGCTAAAAACTGATAGCCAATGAAAAATCAGGGCTCATCGAGTTGAGTCCTGTGTACTGATACTGTAACGCGCAGTCGAAACCAGAAAGCACGCACGGGTTGAATTTAATCTGTGTAACGGACGCGTTGCTGTCTTGTTTGCGTCGTTTATTTTTTGTCTTTGTAAGTCATTTGCATGGATTACTGAGCCTTTGGGTCATTCCTGTTTTTGTTGTCTTCTTCTACAGGGTTGCTATTGAAACCCCTGATTCGGAAAGACGCTGTCTCCTGGTACCTGCATTTTACCCAAATTTTGTTCTGCAGGTGTTACAGGCATTCAAAGTAGGAACGGCTGGCTTGCATATTACAGTAACGGCCTTGGAAAACAAAGCGTACAAAATAAACACGTCAAGCTGCTGTGACAGAGCGAGTTGTCTTCAGCCCGTGGGCGGATATTTCACATTAATGGGCATGATAATTGTACATTTGAATGCGACGGTCCAAAATACTATCAATTTTAGTGGCCACACGCTGCGTTGGTTACATTCTGGGCTGCCTCCGATGGATCGGGCCCATCCACCGTGCACAGCAGGCTGCAAAATGGTGGAACCAAAATTGTCCTCCTCTCCCTGACTTGATAATTACAAACAATTCTCCCGTAGGTGACCCAATGAAGATGCGGCATCCATTATGCCGCAGCGACCATGCATTGCCCAAGTTTAGATTCATGAGCGCTCTTCTAATCCGACCATCCACTGTAGCAAGACGAGCTTTCACGCAAACTGATTCTATCCGTGTGACAAAATTCCTCTAGAAGGCGAAATGGCCTTTAAGGGATTAATCTCTTATGGCTGACGAAGTGTGGGCTATGATATTAACCAATGTAATAATAATGGTATATTCCTCAACCCATTTGTGAGAAACAAGCTCAGATAAGCGTGATCAGTACACACATTTTAACGTGAACTACATAACGTACAAATAATTGTTAATTGTACAAGACAACAATTATGGAAATAAAGTAATGAAACGGCTCAATTTCTTCTGAAACAAAAGTTCTCGAGGTTTTTAATATTTAATAAATAATGTTAAGTTGTTACATCAATTGTTGCTTCACAAGGCTAGCGTAGGCCTTATGTTCAAGGTCATGCCAGAAAAAGAATTTTTCAGGATGGAGAAAATGAAAAGTCGAAGAATTTCGCCATTAGTTGATATGAATGGGCTCGGAAAAATATGTAGAAACTTTTGGGAAGATAGGCGGGTACCAATTTTTCCGGAGAAATGGACGATCTTCTGGACTGGACTCCGTTATTTCCTCAAATCGACGGAATTTCACGAATTACCCAACCAGTGCAGGATTTTGATTTTCCGGACGTTGTGGAATGTTGTCTCGCGTTAGACTTTATCGTAGAATCAAGAATGGAAGGCAAAATTACGTGATAAGCAGAAGAACGTAAAATGGTCATGTGAAGTATGACGAATGATGGAGTCTGACATTTTGTGGCTAAATCTTTTATGTAGAATTTACAATTTTCTGCTAGTTGATAAAATATATACCTCTAACAAATAATTGTTGTCGTATAACGCGAAGTGATCGATTCACAGATTATCCTAGTATATGACTGGAGGCTATCTAACTCTTTTTCTCCAGGTAAGTCCTGATCCCAGTGTAATCAAGGATGTGGAAAAAATTATGAACACAGAAGCTAACCAAATTTAAACCGTCCTCCTGCAGAACCTGCCGCCTAGATAACGTGCACCATATCTACTGCGAAGACACTTCTATTGGAAACAAATAAATAAAGACAGTGAGGTCGGAAGAGACATTATTTCAGGTTTACCCACCTGTCAAATGCGGAAGCCCTAAACACACTTAAAGCTATTTCCCGTCGCACACATATGTTAGGGCAGGCATCCTGCGGCCGGTGCACAAAAATCAAGTCTCTGTGTTTAAAATAGACGCTGCAAAGATGCCGGGTAGAGAGAACGCACAGGTCTACGAACAGGGTAGCCTCAATATAATCATCACTGTCAGCTACAATCACGTCAGGGTCATTGAATCCACGACAACTTTCAATCCTGAAAATGTCAGATGAAATTCGTCTATTCCCGCCATAAGTGGAACCGGAAAACCAGACCAAGTTCTTGGAAACTGCACAGCGGCGTTCGGCAAGCCTTAGAAGAATTTCTCCAGCGCTTCTTTAAAAACGATGACGGTCCCTCAGCTCTGGAAGACCACTGTTGATTTTGTTAGGGTCTGTTGCGTTATTTTGATATTGCCGAGCTTTGATTGATGTTAAAAGGTGGCCCTATACTTTGCTGTCTTCCCTAAATAAACTACATTATTTATCTTTGTTCTTACATCATCTGGTTTACCGTTTCCCTTAACCCATTCAACCCAAGCCCAGCAAACTTCTAATTGCCGAAATTAGACACTTCTGTATTTTCTCTTGAGTAACCTAGGGTTTCCGTCGTATCTCGATGCATTAACAGTCGTTTTGCTCTGACCCAACCAATGGCCGTTTGTTTGAGTGAGCTCAACCCGTTTTATTACCCATCACTAGTGGTCAGTGCTTGGTTGCTGATTTGTTGTACAAGCACTTTCTTTGTTTGATTTCAGAGGATTTTCACACTCGAGGTGAGAGACTCAATTTTATACATTGATTCAAATAGTACCGTATTAAATACAGTTATTACGATCGCCTTCTCGTTAACCGTTTCAAGGGTAGATGATCTCTATCGTTGAATGTTGAGAGACATTTATCGGATCAACAGATTACGCGTAACTCGGTGTGAAGTTCAACCGTTAATTGACGATTCAGTAACCAGTGACCTCACTCCGGTCTGCAGGGGGTATCAATAACAAGCGTAGATACTGTAACATGCAGGCCAACCGCTTTCGTGGTCCGAATCCGGAGCAATATGGAGGCACAGGGGAACATTGTTCTTTCGAGGTAGGGGTTCTAACAGCAGTTCTGAAAACAGAAACAACACGAACAAACATGAACCAGAGGCCTAGTAAGCCATGCACACGACTTACACAAACGAAAGCTGAGACGGCACCGACAACACAGCAGCACGCTCCGTCACACAACTCAAATTCAATTCGTGCGCGCTCGCTGGTTCCGGTTGCGCGTTACATTTACCACCTAATGTCACTGCTACTTCCCATCTTCAAAGTAACGAAGAGTATACTCGATTACTACGTCAAACATCACTTAGATTTAAGTGGAACGCTGGCTAACATCGAACATGAATTTCAAAATCGTCGTTCGTACAGCATTCTGTATTTTACACTTTTCATTGTTTTGTCGCTTCTTTTACCTCTCCTGGGTTTACGTGCACACCTAATGTTTAAAATATGTGAATCAGTACTGTGAGGTTAAACTAAAACTGAGGAGATGCACGTTTTACGTCTTAAAACCGCGGTCGACCACCGTCTCTCCCCCTTTCGTTGCAGAGGCAGCGGTTTGCGCAGTTTCCGAGGTAGAGGCTCTGATTGAGGACAAATTAACTGACCGATCCGTGACGTAATGTTCCCTAACGTTTCTTACCCTTTACTTCCTTTCGTAGTTGTGTCACTTGTTCTTCGTGAACAGTTGCCGGCGAACTCTCGTCCTTTCTTCTTAAGGGTATACCGCAGTTTGGCGACCTTGCTAGCACGAGAAAGAAGGAAGTACTGGAATAGAAGAGATGTTCCGAGAAAAATGGGAGTCCTAGGACAGAAGTTTTAGGGTCAAAAA
Source organism: Paragonimus westermani (assembly GCA_008508345.1). NCBI lineage: Eukaryota > Metazoa > Platyhelminthes > Trematoda > Plagiorchiida > Troglotrematidae > Paragonimus > Paragonimus westermani. Next base: position 14,888 of record QNGE01005811.1, read on the forward strand.
AGAGAGTATCAGGGCAGAAACTGCTGTAAAATATGGAGTTCCAAGTTTAATGGACGGGGGGCCTGCAGGCACTCTATGCGCCCTGATAACATGAACGCCAGCCGGCCTGGGAGGGTTTAGACCATCAAGGACGGAGAGCTACGAAGAGGTGAGTTGTGTTCTGCGCACTCAAAACCAACAAGCGCGCACGGTTTGAATTGGAACTGTGTTACAGAGCGTGCTGCTGTGTCGTTGGTGTCATTTTAGTCCTCGTCTATGTACGTCATGTGCATGGCTTATTGGGCCTTTGGAGGAACTCTGTTTGTGTCGTTTCTTTTTACAGGATTGCTACTGGAACCCTAACTCAGAAGAACCCTGTCCTCCAGTGCCTGAATTTTACCCCATGGTTGTTCTGCAAGTGTCACGAGAATTCAACGTAGAAACGGCTGGCCTGCATGTTGTAGTAACACACTTTTTCTTCAAGGCCGCGAGCCGTGCATTCTTCCTCTGTTCCGTTTTGTCTGTTGAAGGTTAACGAAGCCAATCACCAATTTCAGTGCATCCCCGATTGTTTCTGTCATCACACTTACTCTCTCCGTAGGTTCAGATCCCTCTAGAACAGAACGACGGATCCTATCTATTACAGAATTTCATTCACTGTGGTGGAGCTACAAACCAACGCATGAACCACTGAGAATCAGTCCTATTTATTTTCATCACATTCTGGCTTCGTGCTCGTACTCAGTCTTCATATAATTTTTAGATGCACTACATATGCCACCAACCGATTTCCTCTATGGCTTGTTGGTCTAAGGCTGAGGACAACGGAGTCACTGTCGATATACTAGTCTAAGATTGTATCGAGACTTTTGAGAGAGTGGAACCCGCGACAGTGTTTACTGACCTACCAGCCCCCGGTATTCGAGGTAACTCTCCAGGTTAGCTGGTCGACCACCTTGAGGTCCGGAAGTTTCGCCGGAGCGTTAGTGGAGCTTCCCGACGTAAGTGGCATACCCCCACGTGGGTATCATAGGGTCCATACCTGGGCCACCGTTGTCTGCTTTGTTCATCAACAAACTCCTAAACACCATTAACTCCCCAATACTCTTGCACGTTGATGAGTCCAAAAGGTGGAAATTCATAACCTCACCTGGATATCACCTTGCACCTCACACCAATTCCAGCTCTCTAGCTTAACGGGCGCGAGGTGACTTGCTACAATGCAACGAGCCGAAACATAAGTATTAAGTTAGCTGCCTGTGTTGATTTTGTGACGACAGTCATGTACATGGTAGAATGTTGGTTATCAAGTTACTCGCCTTCATAACCCTCCTTCTTGTTGGTCATTCCTACATTGGAAGCCCTCATATTAGCGATTTACAACATTCTTTTTTCAAAGATTCACTTGTTGTTCAAATTCCGCGCATGGCGAACTGTTTTTTTCGACCAACGCTAATCCCGGCATATTGGGGAGGCTTAACATCGTTTAGTTGTCGAACCTTCTCCTCGCATTTCATTTGTCCGTACTTCCTACTCATGAACTCTGGTTTATATGTATCCCTAGGTTCAGTCAAGCTTTGTCATTTCGTACTTATCTATTTCTTCGTATATGACCGTGTTTTCATGAGTAGTTGGTCCTGGACATCACAAATTTGATAGATTCGATATCGAAGCTTGTCTGCCTTTAATTCCCCTTTATTTTATGCTATGTTTATACTCGGACACCTCACTAACAACGAGCTCGCCTCTGCGAACTTCATTTTATGAATGGGAGTCGGCTGCTAGGCGGACTAAGAAGTCAACAGACGCCAGCTACATTCGACATCCGGCATACCGGTAGACGTTGCGAGTGGAGTAAGTGTAGCACAGCAAATCAAACGACATCCGGAATACACACAAGGTCTTACGTATTCGACATAGCCATTCTCATTCATACCACATTAACGATTCTCACCTGCAAGCCCGTGAATCCCAGAGGAGTCTAGGTACGACCGCCATGATGAACCTAAGCGCTGGATCTAATTTTTGACTAGTGGCCCAAACGGTTAAAGCCAGATTATTCCCGCACACAAGAACACCAAGGACTACAAACATCTTGGTGTTCACAAGTATTTGTGGACAGTATACTCGCCCCTTGCCAGAAGTAAACATCCAACCGTATGCCTCCTGCTGTGTTAGAGGCTTTCCCAGACTCGAATCTGTCCAAAACCATGCAGAAAAGCGGGTTTGAAATCTGGGTGACCAGCTCTATCCCACGAGAGATAGTGTTTTAGAACGTTTTCACTTACACGCGAACTACATTGGAAGAGGAAACTTTATTGCTTACTTGCACTAAATTAACATTTCCTCAGATGTACGCAACGAATGCCAGACAGAATAAGATTACGACTAACTGAGTAAAACCAATCGTATACCACGCAATAGTTACAGCAAGTCTCGATCAATACCAAAACCCACGGATAAGCAAAAGTAGTTGAGGATCCGAGTGTTGAGCGCGCGAGCAGACCGGAATGGCCGATGACGCCATTGGCGCGCGTGGGCCAACAATCAAGCACTATCGCATGCAGCAAGCGGAAGGTAAACAAAGGTCCATACGGTCCTATGTACAATGTGAACTAGGATTCTGGGAGGAATTTTACACATCGTACTGCAGACAGACTGGGGTTATCTGCAGGTCACTACAACCTTACACCAAATTGTCTCACACTAAACTATCCTGTGCTGCCTTATCCCAAGCCCACTGCTAAGGGCACACACTCCTGTGCTCACCAACGGTATCGCATGTTATGTTGGTGCAACCTTTATCCTACGAGGATGTGCTGTTATTGAAATGCTGCTCTGCGGGTCGTGAGTGACGCCTCAAACCTGTCTTCATCTGGGCGGAGGTTGAAGTTGTACATGTCCGGACTCCACTAATCCCACTATGTCATTTCTGAGATAAGGAAAACTGGCAGACTAGAACCCCCTTTTTGAGCAAGTGAGCAGCGAGATCTGGAGGGGCTCGCCCACCCGCACCGAGTATGTGTGCATGTGTTTTGACTTGGCCGCCGTGTGACTGAGGTAGTGGCTGAAAACTTGACTTCTTCCATTGGTTCCACTCTTCTCCTTGTCTAAACTCAGTTCTGTCGCATATCAACCCACTCCGGATCATTTAATTTATATCAGAATTCGCCCCCCTTTAAAAACGCATTATCGAGTCCTTATTTGGGCTAAACCGAGAAACAAGGTTGTAGTTCTGATTGCAAATTCCTCAATCAAGAATGTATGCGCAGTCCACAATAAAGGATTTCACCTAAACTAATGCTGCGCAGTAGAAGGAGGCATACTTCTAAACCTGACCAGCAGACTCTCTTCAACAACCGGTAAAATCCCGCAAAATACCTCCGAAATACCTTGACTCGGCGCACAGAAAGACTCTGCCTCCTCTCACCCACCACCCCACCATTGACCATTGAAACATCACTCTTCCTCTATGCAACTTGTGACCAGAATATCGTAGGTGTGAGGATGGTCGAAGTCGGGACCCCAGGTGACCTCATGAGTAAAGCAAAGGCAGCACATTTCACTGCAACTGGCAGTCGAGGAAATTTGAAAAGTCTACATGGTGATATGACTAATCTAAGGCGTGTAATTGGAATTCACTGAGATCTGATGGCACACGCCAGTTAGGTCGATTTTACTGGGTATGCCTTTGACCACGAGATATGTAACACTCTATGGGCGCAGAATATGGGGGCTAACAGAGTTCATCCTCTTTTGAGATCGCAGTTGCATCCGTCAGAGTGTCAGTCAGCTGTTCTTTTAGAAGCAGAAGTAATGATGAGGTTTGATAACTCCCAAAAGAGAGGATAATATCTAATTGGCGTAAGTTCTCGGGCTGTAATATGGCGAGTTGAAAGAACCGCCGAAACAGGTTCACAAAGAATGGCAAAGCAGCTTGTTGCGCACAAATCGGTCTGACGGCGGCGGTTTTTGTGTCGCTACCGTCAATAACTACATGCACAATGACATCGGTTGGATTTTGGCGGTGTGTTTTCCAAGGGGCTGAAGTGCCGGAATAAAACAGCCATAGTAGATGTCCAATGGAAAGTGCGCAGCAGACCAACATTTGCTGTCAGCGAGTTTTGACAGAAAGTACCGACGACGCCACCATCGACAGCACGGAGGCTAGGGGCGTCCTAATTTGACACTTCGGTACGGCCGGTGTGGATATATCGAAACGCGCTCCTACGTCTAATAAAAACGCCTTCTCTATGCTAAGGTTATGAACAAACATAAAATTATCGGAGGCTGACAGAGTGGCTGCGTTGATCGTCAGTGCGGGTCGGCGGCCCGGGTGCCCCGAAGTGGCAGAAAGAACGAGCAAGGTTTTTGGTATCAGCTGTAGACTCTCTGGGATTGCAGTTTCAGCGCTAGTAGACGAGTTGTACACTGGTTCAAAGCTGGAGGCCCAAGTCACCGGGATCCAGTCAGTTTGTCTGTTCCGATATCCAGAGGAATTTTGTTGACTTGGAGGGCAGTCGTGTTAACTCCGTCTTCTCGGGATCTTCTAAAACGGCGGCGCATGGAGAATCGTCTTCGGAGTCATTCATAGATGCGACCAAGTGACATTTATCAAGTATTTCTGTAGGACAATCATGTCTAGACGTACATCCTTGCCATCTGAAGGGCTTGTTTAGGCAGAAGTGACAGGTTGTTTAGGAAGTAGAATGTGTTGGAGGGTGGTTGTCTATGAGGCACTTGCCTTGGTGAGAAGCAGCTGCAGTTTTTCGACCACACTACCGGCGGCCTCAGCGGCTTAGGTCGGTGGTTAACCACGTGTTACAAATACAGTTACTGTCTCGTGAAACATTGACATCCGTGGCTATCGTAAAACGACACATTCTTGTTGTATTCATCAACCTATCACTGCTTATCCCGATTCAATGTAGAGGGTGTTCACAGTTCACTTGCAAAATGCAGCAAAGCTGCCCCGGGTGAGTTTTCCTTGACGCAGTTACCCACCAGATTACAGTCTCGTTTGGGATGCTATACTGGTCTTACATGGTTTGCACTTGCACTGTAACTTCCCTCGAAAGTTGCTAGCTAGCTGGTTGTCGCCCAGTAGGGCGAAATTCAGATATGGGCGGACTTGGACTTGAGATATTTCAGATGAAGTAGGGCGTATATCCACAAGAATGGGGAGATTATCGTGGTTACAACGCCCACGACAGGCAGATCCACGATATGCGTACCGCCCACAAGAATAGTAACAGCTGAATGGCTATCAAACAGCAATGAAATGTGCATATAAAGTGGGCAGTGGATGCCTTTAAAATGAACGAAATGCCTAGTCCATGAAATGCCCAATGTTGATGTTGGTAAGTTATGTTGCATTATCCCGTGATTGTTGAAGTTTGTCTGATCGGTGTTGAAAGGTAACCCTACGTCTTGTTAGTCTCCATAAAGAAACCGCATTAGTCATCGTTATTCCTGCAACAGCTACTGCTACTTGTTCCCTTACCCTTATTTAGTCAGAGCCCCGGAAACTTTTAGACGCCATAATTAGACATTTTCCTTCTGTATTTTGTCTTGAGTAATTAATGATTTTCAAGTTGAGCATCACTCACATTTTATTGCAGCCTTCGCATTCAGACAGACTTTCCAGCCAGCTCCTTTCGACAAAAAACTGAATTCGAGCTTTGCTCTCATTAGAGCCTGGCGGTAGAGCGTTAATATTTGGCAATTCGATCGTGCGTAATGTGAGGTCAAGGGCACAATGGTCAACGGGGTGGCCGCAAGAAAGTGTGATCGGATTTCAAATCCCGGCCATTGCAAGTAACTGCACTGCTGACGGGCTCTAATAAGAGGAAAACTCAAGTCTAATACTTCTTTTGCAACGTGGCTGGTCGGAAATTCTATCTGAATGCAAAGGCTGCGATCGAATGTGAGTGACGTTTGTTGCGTTGAGTGTTTGATGATTGCTATGTGTTGATAGAACGTTGATGATAGCGAGCCCTGTGTAAGATCTCCAACAAAGACGTTGAGCAACGCGTAGCGATAAGCCAATGATCCCAAATATTCAGAACAAGATCGGATCGTAATGCCACGGTACTTTTGAAAAACCTATCAAAGTGAATATTTAGAAAACCCAAACAGTTTCCATCGACATATCTCTTCCATGGAATTGGTTGCAATTTGCTGATGAACGGGCTAAATATGAACTGTAATCACATAATAAGGGATTCATACCCAAAAGAGCTTTTCGGAGCAGTCAACAGGCTCAAAACAATGGGGATGAGCAAAGCTCCAAAAAGGGATGCACGCACCACTCAAGTAAAGTACAACGACCGACAACTGGCTATTTGCACAACCATCAAATTGACGTGACAAAACAAAATCGTCTAGGCCGAGGTCCAATTAACGTTCAGAAACGGGGGAGGTTGAATTTAGAGGGGTAAATATTTAGAGGAATGAGGATAAGTCGGATTTTCACATGAGTTTGGTTCAAAAACGTGATTCAACCTGTCCGATTTATTATCTTCTCATTGGTTCGTCTGATTGGATTGGAATTCTTTCTAATGACTACGAGCCTCTCTTACAATCTGACACGACCACCCAATTTACGTTCTTGGCGAACCATTTATGTTGTGGATGTTGATCTTGATATATTATTGTCTTGATGTAGTTTAATTGTAGCAACTTGTTTTCGCGTGATTTTTCTTCCTTACTTTTCTACGCTAAACATTTATTTATACGTACCCTGGCCTCATTTGCGCTTAGCCGCTTCGCCATTACGTGCCAGTTGCACTTGACTATATTTACGCGAACCGTTAATCCAGGAACCCGTATATTTGGTTAGTTGTCGTCTTCCTCTATTTGGTTTATCGTAATGTCTTTGAACGTAAGCACCTTATTGATAAGGAACTCGCCAATACGAGTCCTCCCTTCTGTATCCAAATCGGTTGATCAAGGGGCTCAGAATTTGTAGACACAGGTTGCCTACAGACGCGACTATCCTGGATCCAATTTTTCAAGAGGCGTTGAGAGAAGAATAAGCGTTGCTCGGAAAACAACTAGACGTCAGGGATCAACAATGTTTAACATAAAAACGAATGTAATCCTAGACTTCTCATCAGTAACTCACAATTACCATCGTTTCTTGATGCAGAAACAGTCATTTTGCTCCGAACCACCCAATGACCATTTGTTTGAGTGTGCTCAATTCCGTTTTATCGTCCACCGTTATTGAGCGGTGTCTGATTGTCGACTTGTTATACAGACACGCTCTTCGTTTGACTTCTGAGGATTGTTACATTCGAACTGTAAAATTTAATTTTCTTGTACAATAATTCATAAAGTGCCGTAATCAATCCACTTTCCACGAGCGCCTTCTCTTCAACTGGTTCGAAGATAGGTTGTTTTCTCTGTCATTCGATAATGAGGTGGACATTTGCTGGATCAGCAGACTACGCATAATTCGGTGTGTAGTTGAATCACTGGCTAACGATTCAGTATCCAACAAAGGGAACGATGAAAATAAGCCAATAATTGCAACACAAAGGAATCTACAAATTAGAATTACCTAGCCACGTAAAGAATGCTCAGGTTCGGTAGGTAGGAATTACAACCCCCCACTACTGTTGGAGTGAATGGCAACAAGGGATTTTTCGTGGAGCTCACCAGTCCATAGGGACAATCCTGAAATCTTCCACTGTGAGACTGACGAGTTTAACTTGGCAGTAGTGGAAATGCCAAAAGGAGGCTCGAAGCCACGTATAATATTTCAACTGAGTAAGTCAAAAGCGCACAACCAAACAACAACCAGTGTGTAGCCAGCAGAGTGAACAGATGAAAAACGTTCCACACATACTGGGGCGCGTGGTTTGAAGAAGGCCAGTATAATAGCTTGTAGTATGCAGCCATCTTGTTTGACCACATAAAATCCCTTCCGCTCCCTTTCAAGACCTCGAACAAGCGGGCTGGCCGCGTCTGCGCACGGGGCTGAGGAAGATGACCAACCAGAGCCCGACGTCAGCGGTCAGGGAAAATGAGGCCACGCCTGATTGGTGGTTTGTTCCCGGACCGTGGGCTCCCCTACGTATATATGGACAGCGACACGGTGTGAATCTAAATCTCCTTCGGTATCTGTGTTGTGTTAATACACGTTCCTCGTTGCCTTGTAACTTTTCTCTTTTTGTGCGAGGTAGACTCTATTGTGCTTTGATTACGAACGTTGAACATTGTGTGTATTGTCGCTCGTGACTGACCCATTGGAATATTACACCAGTTATTATTGCGTGCTAGTGCATAACCCGTTTTTACCATTCGATCACTGAAGTTTACGTACTAGTTGTTATCTTTTGCCACATTTACTTTCTTTGAGACCATTTGAACATAACCCATTGATGAAAGTTGAATATCACATAGTAATGCCCGCTAAGTCAGCCCATTTCCAGAAATTGCTAGTCGTCAGGCGATCATCCCTGCTCAAAAAGCGCATATTGACGGTGAAGAAAGGTGTAAAATCTTCAGATTGTTTAGTCAACACCTGCCCCACCACTGCTATCGCAGAGGAGAAGTAAGCCGTTGCTAAAACGGCAGACCAAGTAGCAAATCTTAGCACATCACACGAGAGGAACAACACTAAAGCGTGTTCAGTTTCCATTACGGATGCATCCATAGATCAGGCTAAAATAGGGAATTAAAGGCTGAAATAGCGAATCTACTAAAAGAAGCGAGGAGCATGTCGAAATTTTGCACAAATTAGATCCGCTATCGTGCATTATAAATGCCTCAATTAACATCCGCCATCAGATCACCCCTAGTCACAAAGACTTCGTAGCAGCCGAAACGCTTACTGTTAGTGTGGCTACGGAATTGCACAAGCGGTTACACTGTGCAAGCGAAGTGGTGCTGTTCAACCTACCTGACAGAATACCTCTGTTGTCGGTGAAAAGAAGCTTCCCCAAAGCCAGTAAAATGGGAGAACAAGAGTGCTAATGTTTAAGACTTCGCGAGAAGGTACAGTAGAAACACCGTCCATTGTTGCCACAGCTCACAAGGGAAATTGTGGCTAACGTATTTGTCAGAAGACAAGAGCAACTCAGGTGTGGCACATATTTGAAGTCCATAAAAGTGTTCGGTGACAAGAGGTCACCCCAAAGGGAAATATTGCGAGCCATTATTTCTGGAGAAAAAAACAATCAACAATTTCATTGATCTGACTGTAGATCTCGACCGCTCCACGAGTTCTCTGAACCCGCAAGTTACAGCGGGGAACGCCGTTGTGTCGCCGGTTCAGGCAAACACTAAAAAACAAACCACGTCTAGCTTTGATAACGCCAGGCGCGTTCAAGTTTCCGCAACGAAACTCACGGCCATTGCTGAAAACATATCCCTTAGTGCTCAACGTCTCCCTCTGTTAACCGAGGCCTTGACTAAGAAATGTCACAGACCTAAGACACCCATAGTTACTCGGAACACTAGAAGAAGCAGCTTAAATGCCCCTGATAATGACGCGGCTGCACGAGCAGGACTATCTACTGCTCATCAGGGAAATTTCTCTCCGTTATATGGAGTAGTCGGAAATACCAACAGCAGGTCCAAGACACGTGAACAATGCTCTAAATCAACAGTAAGACCTGTAGGGTGGTTATCAGAGCACGGTATTTCGAATGTGCGATATAAGAGTGAACCAAAAAAACTTTTCAAGCGTCTTGAATCTGGTTTTAAAAACCACATTCTAAGAAACAACGCTTCGCATGTAAAACTGCACAATTTATCTCCCACCGCTCCCAGGTCAACTTATTTGTAAGGATTTACGTCTGATCGTTGAGTTATGCGTGGCCCAAAAACGGATCCACAAAAGGAGACCAAGATTGGATCCAACAATTTCTACGGTACTATTAACGGAATGCATCAATAATTACAAAAGGCAAAACTCAATCATTCGCGACGATAGTCTCGTCCAGCAAAATCAATAGCTACTCAACAGAACCAACAAGGCCAAAGGTGAACCGACACGCCAGCAGACTAGGACAGGAATGGCCACTCGCGCCGCGGACATTCAACGACACATTAGTTCAATAAAACAAAATGGGGTGGGTGAGGTAGTGGAAACAAGTGTCAGGCTAGTGGAAAAAATGGAGAAAGCGAACAATGGGACCGAATTTTCTTCGTTCATGGATCAACAAATTTACACTACTACTATAATAGGGGGTCACGTTTATCATCCTTCATCCGGTAGCTCCCTAGTAACTCACCTTCCTACCCAAAATATGAGTGCTACTAAGAACAAAGTTCCCAATATGTATACCCTAGCAATTACGTCATCACCTAATTATGTCGACACAAATGTATGCCAAACCAGTCCTTTTTAGTGCACCCCCGATATTTCATCAACTACCACCTGCCCCCCTCCCCAAGTCCCACTCTGCCATCCCTCCATTATGACACTCTTCCAGCGTTTCCGATCATGGAGCCAAACGTTCACGACATCCACTCGAATAGGAGCAGAAACTCGGTACACTCCTTAGATCAGGACTTTCCATTTGGTTTTCCGCTACCCGCTGTCCCATCTGTCATGAAATTTTGCAGCAGTTTGTCTGCTGTATCTGAGAAAAAGAATTTCGTAAGTTTATTACTAATGAACACAAGATCGTTGGTTAGTAAGATGCGCGTTTTCAAACCCTTTGTCCTCTATCTAATCCCCATATCATTCTCGTAACCAAGACGCTGTGCTCTCCTGACACCCCAGACAGTCAGATGAGCACCGTAGGATATCACACGATTCGTAGGGATCGTCTCACAGGACGAGGAAGTGGATGCATCATTTGTTCAAAAAAGCAGTTTTCCACAGTCACACTTGATGAATATATACTTCATAAACTCGAGGACGCGTTGTGGTTAATGGTCTCTATTGGTTCTCGCGAGCTACCTATAGGATGCATCTACAGACCGCCTAATGCTGCGGGCAATGATTTGACTGACCTTATGGAGATAATGAATCATGTGTCCAACATGCCTTGTGAATACAAACTAGTAGGCGGTGACTTTAACATGCATAACATCTCCTGGATCTCGTTCTCTGCTCCAGCAAAACAGGCCGGATTCCTTTCATGCATTCAGCTGAATGGTCGGAACCAACATGTCCTAACGCCCACCAGAAAGGGGCATATTTTGGATCTCATGTTTGCCATAGGTATTTCGTCTGTAGATATACCTGTTCTACAACAATTCCCGGGGAAGCGACCACAATGTCGTCAAATGTCTGTTTGATTTCAATATGGCTACCAAACCGACAGTTGTATTCTACTGTCCGATCAAATTTATTGATTGGAATGCCTTCTTCCTACCAAGATCATTGAATTAGAATACCTTCCTTCGCACATCAGACCCAAGCATAGCGGCCGGAGAATTTATCAAACATCTAACGTTTTGTATCGACGTTTTGGCCCCTACTAAATCAAAACGTGTCGGCTCGTATGTACAAGGTAAACTCCTTACTGCGAAAGAGACTGACAGACTTAAAATGCCTAAGTCGAGGTACGGAAGAACAATGGACTTTTCTCTGGTGATGCAAATGAGCAAAATGTTTGAAAACATAGAACGTCAGACACAACGCCGTCAAACCGACGAAGAGAAACTCGCGCTCCGTAGTGAGCAGAGATGCCCGAAACCAGCGCAACTAGTGAGATGGAGAAATTCCCTGAGGGACCCTGCCATAAGAATTATTGATTTCAAAGACAAAACGGTTGTCACTCAACCTGTAGCGATGTGCGAAATCTTCAACTCATATTTCGCTGCCTCATTTAGCATAGAAATCACCTCATTACCTGCTAATATCCCGTCGAAGACAGATAAAGTTTTGAGTGATGTCCCAATCGATGTTCGAAGTGTTCGTACACGGTCAGCTGGCATTGGGCCATCAATCCATCCTGGACCAGGTAGTGTCCCACCAATGGTCGTCAAGCCGGCAGGTGAGGATATACCCTTTCTCTTACGCATTTTTTCCAACCTATCACCTTTATCCAGCACCTTCCCTCCTCAGCGGAAAACCACAATCATTATCCCTCGTCACAATAGTGGTCCAAGGCAGGACGTTGGTAACTATCGTCTAATAAACCACACGTCAATCTGCTCGAGAATGTTTGAAGGGATAATGAAGGTGCACATAGTCGAGTTATTGAGGACAAAAAATCTTATAAACCCTTCACAGCACGGTTTCCTTAGCAAACGCTCTTGTATGACATGTCAGCTGGAGTTCCTGAACCATATATCGACGGCTATTGACGCAGGAAATGCGGTAATTATCACACTCTTGGGCATGCAAAAGGCTTTTAATGGTGTGCCTCATAAGCGCCTTTTGATCAAAATAGCATCCTTTGACCTACAAGACCCCTCGTACAGCTGGTTGTAGTCATAACTTGAAGGTCGCACTCAAACAGTCAAAATAGGGGAGCACTACTCAACACCAAAACCAGTGACTAGCGGGGTGGTCCAAGGAAGCTTTCTGGATCCGTTGCTATTCTTAATGTACATAAATGACTTGCGCGACGTTATTACACCCGGCAAACCCTTTCTGTTTGCTAAAGATGTCAAAATTGTTTACACATTCCGCCAGGGCAGTAACATCAACTTCCGTCTGCAAAATATACGACAGGACCTAGCGTCATTGCAGTTGTGATGTAGCACATGGCTGATGTCGTTCTCAGCGAACAAAGCGAATACCATCACTTACAGTTGTAAATTACCTCGTGGCTCCATCTCACTAGATAGTTGTAATATTGATACAGCCACTCCAGTCAGAGATCTAGGAATACGGTGCTCGAACTCCTTCAGTTTCTCTGAACAAGTATGCTTCCAGGTAGCGAAAAATAAAAGAAAAATAGGCTGTATCAAAAGACGTTCAGTCTACCAGCAGCGAATCTGACGCTCTACAAAATGTGCGCTCGCCCTCAACTCGAGTATTGCACTTTAATTTACTGTCATCTACGCAGGTCTGATAGGCTTGTGTTAGGAAACATTCAACAATCGGTTGCCAAAAGCTTATTAGGATATTCTTCTTCACTCACCTACAGACAGACCTGTGAAAAACTTGGTATTGATCCACTTTGGTTGCGTAGGCTAAAGTTGAACCATACGCTGCTGTATAAACTCACACATTCGGGTGCGATTACCACGGCGTTTACCGTCCACTTACAACACAGCCCTCCATAAAGTCCAAAAAATAAGGGTTCCAACCTGCCAACCTTGATATCCCGGAAATATATACGTGCAAACTTCTCCCCTGTAAAGTATTCCTTCCAAATGAAGTCCGAGCTAGCAACAACATTGAGTGTTATAAAAGAGGTTTGGACAGCTATTTTACGTTAACAAACACAATGTCTATAGTCGAACTCTCTGTATCGCCTGATGACCTTTTTAGTGTGGTCCGAGAAACATTTAGCCATCAGACGCGCATCAATTAGATAACGACTCCGCTGTTTAACGCCCCTCGAAATGTGAGCGCGGTGCTTAATAATAAGTCCAGCAGAACGACGTCATGTAAGCTTTAGTTATCACACATTCATTTCATGCGGCCCTCCAAACCGTCGACTCAATTCTCCGTATGCCCGAATAAATCCCGAGTACATATCAGAAAGCCACAACAAACAGTAGATGGGGTTATATATTCTAATAATCATAGCAAAAATGATAACATCACGTGAGTTCTTTGTCAAAAAATTCCGCCAGCACATTGTTCGCCATAGTAAATGTTATGACCCCGCATTTTCTCATCTAACGTGTGGAATTACATTCTACTTTCCAATATCCATACTATCCACTCAGTGACGGATGGGCGCAACGATCTTCGTCTTAGCTGGACCGTTCGCGAGATGTTCAACTTTTCGACGTTTCCGCAGAATTGAAGAAATCATGCGTTGGAATGTGACCAATCGTTCGCTGGATTTTGAGATTTCCCGCCCTGCCTCGCCAAAGCCAACCTATCTTGAAATTTTCCAGACGCTAATTTTATCTCCTAATAGCGAAACACTTCAAAGATGCGCTTGAAATTTCTTCCAGGAGTGACGTTGAACTACTTAAAAAATTGCCTACCCCTAAAACTTGTGAAAAGTAAATTAGTGACACCCCATTTATTTGAGACTAAATCTGTCAAGCGAGCGAACCATCTCCTTCTCTGTTGCGTGCATCAGTTTCATAAACTACAGTCATTTGCCTTTTGACCACTTCCTCCTTGAAGGCAGGCTTCACGTTTGTGCTACTGTTTACTTATTCGTTTTTGTATGGTTCGTAAGTATCTGCAGTGATCGTGCATAATCCAGCGTGCTTTTCACATATGCATTGAGAAATACATACTATTAATATTAAGAAAGAATAGCACGCACGAGTGGACTTAAACGTCGGAATATTAAATTTCGCATTGGAACTGTGACAAAGTTGATCCAAATAAGAGACTCAAAGAGCCACTTCTCTTTTTCCGGAGGGTCTTTTAAGACCAGAGATGTCCTACGTAACTATTCCACCAGCGGACTACTTGTGAAATTCAGATAATCAGTGTTGCTTGAGGTGTATTCTAAGTTTATTGGAGGGGCCACACCGGAGATTGTTGTCCAGACATGTGTGTGACGTCATCACCGCCATATACTTTACGCTACTAACCTCGCCTAACTGCTACATCAGACCTCACTGTACATTCTTGTCTGACTCATAAAAACGATAACACTTTCGAATATGTCTCCGCCACATGAACGTGTCGGTTCCTTCTTTTGCACTTTCCCAATACTATCGGAAACTTTCTGAACATCGTTCATCCTAGGTGAATACAGTCCTTGACTTCACTGGTGATTTTGCATGAAGATTTACTTCAGTTCACTCACTTCATCTCACTGCATATGTACTACGGTGAAATGGGGCAAAAAACGGTTTTAAAACCTTCTTATACCAACCGTGGTGGGCGATTTGAGTTTCTCCCTGGCAGCCTTAACTACAAAGCCCATTTTGTTTGAACACTTCATCGTTCGTTGTAAGCACCCATACGACTTCGTTCTGTTGATGCCACTCAGGTCCGCATATGCAATAAACTAACGATCGTAAGACAAACGCAACAGATGGCGATCGCAAAACAAAATGCGAATAAACGGATGGCCCAGGTTATAATAAGCAGGGGCTACAATAATCCTGGTGAAGCACAAAACGACGCAGATAAGCTATGAAAATTAGGGGTTTAGGGTCCAACCCTCAGGCACGCGAGCAAGCGGGGAGCGTATCTAGCGCTATCTGCCAGCATAGGCCGAAAGGACTGCATGTAACTCGGCGCGATCTTAAGCTGCAGGCGGAAGGCTGGCTAAGGTCCTTACAAACTTATGTGCAGCTTAACCTGGTATTTCATGAACAGCCCCACGCATGATGCAGTGGGTGGACCAAGGTTATCTTCGGGCCATGATATAGCTCCTTCCCAGAGAGGTACGGCAAACGCACCCTCTTGGTCCACATCAGGAACGTCTATAGTCTGCCACCGCTGGTCTGGTCCGGCTCATGCCGCACTAGTTGACGTATGATAGGTTTGCAACTGATACTGCATTTGTCGGACGCCGTAGTTAGCGCAGCATTAATACCAACAGGTTCCAGCGGGCTCTCATTTAAATGTCTTCCCCTGCGGTGCACAACGATCGAGGAAGACCTTCGTGGATTTAGTTCCTGGGGGCAGATAGCACGATGATTTTAAGGGTGGTGTTCAAGTTTCAACGCACTTGAGTAAGTGAAGATGCGGGGCGAAGATTTACGTTTGACTGTACGGGTGAAACGCAAATTTGCCTGGTGGAACGCGGAAAACGAGGACGTAAAAAGAACGCTTCACCTGGCGATTTCTAAGTGTCTGCGATATTTGTGTCTCGTGAAACCGTTCACAGCTTCTGCTTATATTTTTGATATTCAAACAAAACGAAATGTACCAAAGCGAGCCCTTCGCTTGTCACTTAGATCAGTGCACTTTTTTGCCGGAAAGCGTTAGGATGGGTGCTGTCATCAATGGCAGAGTGATGGCACTTGTTGATCGCGATGTGTCGGAGTGAAGCAGTTCGCCAGCGTTTAACGATCTGTTCGCCTAGTGCGAGAATACGTTAAAGGTTTTCTCAGTCCTGCTAATGTAAGCATGCTTCAGAGGGTATACGCTACTTGTGGCCTGGGCACACTGAAGCTCCAGTAGGAAGAAGGGATCCTTCCATTGAAATGCCTTGAAAAGGTATTCGTAAGACCGCCGGAGTGGGTATCGTGTACCATCCAAGCAAACAGACGTGTGTGTAGTTGACATCTTCGGGAGCAGACGCCCCACGGCTCCTTCTCGCGTTTTTGTGGCGTAGAGGTCGTCG
This sequence comes from Paragonimus westermani, assembly GCA_008508345.1. Taxonomy (NCBI): domain Eukaryota; kingdom Metazoa; phylum Platyhelminthes; class Trematoda; order Plagiorchiida; family Troglotrematidae; genus Paragonimus; species Paragonimus westermani. The sequence goes on from QNGE01005811.1 coordinate 31,219, forward strand.
TATCGGAAAAAGTCTGCGGCCGGCATGAATTTGCCCTAAGGGAGACAAAGCAACCGCCGGTAAATACGTCGAGCAATGGGACAGTGAGGGTCGGCCTTAAGGGTCGGGCTGATGTCAAGCAAATCGTCGGCAGAGCTTCCACTCAAAATATTGTACGTTGGTGGTCGGGGGTTATCTACAGTTATAGGCGACAACCTATGGCCATTTGATTTGCAGCTTAGTGACGCGCCGTGGTCCAAGCACCATGGAATCTAAACACTTTCAACGTCTCCACAAAGCAACCGCTTTTAATCTGGAGGCAGTGACCGCTCGCCACTATGGTTGTAAAACCGTAAGGTGTTACCCAACGCTCAACGAATGAGCGCGTTACACCTCCGGATAGAAGTCATTCATACGGACAACCTCTGACCAACGCTTGAATCTATTTATAATGATCAAAATATAGGTCATGTAAGTGGAAGGTGAAAGAGGGCTTAGGGTATCGGCACGAAGATGCGGGATTTGGGCGGTAGTCAAAGGGTGCCCACCTATTGGGGTCGGCACGTGATGATGGACTGCAGCTCGTTGACAAGTCACGTAGCGCCGCATTCGAACGCGAAGACCCTTTTCCAGACGCACTCATCGGAAATGGGTTTGATCGTGGCCCGAATACCGGAATAGTCAGTGTTATGCAGAACGTCGACCCCGCAACGCCGATAGACTGAAGGGAAGTGTGGACGGAGAGATCTTGCGGAAACGTTGCACGAGATTTTTCCGAGTGCGGTTGGCAACAGGAGGTTCGCTAGACGCGATTACTATTGCCGCTGTGTTCCAACAAAGCAAGTGGTACGAAGATTACCCATCCAGGAGATTGATTGGGGTAGCCAATGCTCCAGCAGCGCATCGAACGCAATGGCTCACATGCACATATCAACAATATCGAGACGCTACAGTTGCCAGTGTTAGTATCATGTATGAGGAACGCCAATTCCTGCATGAGTCCCCTTTGATGGTTTGTTCCTTATCCAATACCGGCCACTTCACTACTTCAGTGTGTGTCTGCGCATTATTAAGCACGAGTGATATAATGTGATTATTCACTATGCTATGTTTTAGCTTCACAATCAAGAAAGCTTTGCTGAATGCTTCAGTCAGCTGAAGTGGTACTCAAGCGTACGCAGTAAACTATTGATACAGGTTACCACGTTGACTTTCTTCCATTTCTTCTCACACTTTCCCCTGTCTTTGGCCAATAAAGGGTCAAATGCTAGTAACTGAACGCAGCAGATGAGGCACCTATGAAACTCAGACTCGAAAAGTCCGCAGCTACATTTCAAACCGTTCAAAATAAGACTGCTGTGTGCGTGATTTGTGGGTTTACATCTCCTTCGGTGTATCTCCATTAAGCAAGTTGAGTGGACTCAAGTAAAACTAAAAAGCGAATCGCGTTGTACGTAATGTATTTGGTTAGGTTGTTATCCATGAGATATGGTGCTATCGGTGAATTCGTTTCAAGGGTTGGTGGAAATTGGCTGACCTTAAATTCGCGACGAAACAGTGCTGCCAAGACGGCAGCCGCTCAGTTCACATGTGGTTAGGAAACAAAAGTAGCTTGAACAAACTTGTTACCAGCTGATAGTAGCGTACACTTTACCTTTTCATTGTTTAACCCCGCACAAGCCCCAGCCGCCTGTCCTCTTCCGCAGACGTTGCAACATAACTCGATCTAACTTCGTTTAAAGGATTTTCGAATGAGAAGCACAGTGCACCTTGGCAAACTGAAATGTTTGTTTCGTCTTCTATTTCTTCCGGTCTCCACAGACTTCCACATTCCTGTGTGTAATTCGTAGTAAGTTATAGTAAAATACCTGGCTATTCAGAATTGTCGCTTGAAAGCTCTTCCACGCACAACCTTATTCAGAACCTTCTTTCATTACATTGTGAACGGCGCATCTATGCATAATCGTATTTCAGTTGAAATTTCGCACACGCGGATAATTTTCGTTGCTACTGCGTAAGTCTGTTATTATAGTGTGATACTACCCCACTTGCCTACACTTTACCTTATTTCTAGTTCATTTTCACTTCTGTTTCAGTGTATCATTAGTGTTCACAGGTACCGTTTGGGATTATACGCACTACTTGTGCTTAGCGGATTGCGAATTATTCGTGAGTGTCAAAGTCGGCGATCAAAAGACAACGAATGTTTCGCTATATTCTGGCGGCAATACCCAAGGAGTAGAAAATGGTTTACCTTCGTATCAGAAAATTCCATGAGTCTCGAACGTTTCGTTTGAGCTGGCTGTAAAAGTTTCGTCCTTCAGTTATCATTAAAGTCGAAAAAGTTGATGGTTGTTACTGTGGGGATACACACGGGTTTTTGTTGACTTAGCCCTCGACGGTTGCTTGGTAAAAGATTGTGTGTTTCATATAAATTTGATGGTGTATGTATAGACACTTAGTTTACTGGTTTATTTTGTCCCATTTTAAGCAGTGGATTATTCACATGGCTCTAAAGATGTAACCGAAGTTCAAGAGATTTTCCGCTCCAGCAAATTTGGAAGTTGCTTATGTAGACACATAAAGGATCAAATGCTTTGTACACGTCTGATCAAGGTACAAAGTCGAGCAATGAATGCCTGAATTATTATGGTGTGAGATTTGCACGACGGAGGTTATATGAGAGATGGCGTATTGGTGCATCATATAAAAGTGGCGTGAAAGCGAAAACCATGGATTACGACTCGTTTAGTGGACTCAGTTTTCACATTTCCAATTACAAAGTTCTCGTAATACACGCTACCTACCACATTTCCACTTCGATAAAGGAAACCCGGCTGGTTTCTAGCCCCTTTGCTTTGGAGCACAACCACTACATAACTGCCTTCCTTCAAATCGTCGGCTAACATCGAGTCAGGTAAACAACCAAAGATATCTGGTAGGGTACAACTGCTGAGCTTCAGCAGTATGCTGTGGATATTTGTAGTATATATTTAGCGAACATAGATATCCACAACATCTGTCGTCGGTTGATACCCCACAATCTCTCACGAGGTACGCTGTTGTTGCACGAACAGTGTGACTTCAATTGCGTCACCTTCGAAAACTGTACCACCCTCAGCGGTGAAACGGAAAAGCAGTTGTGTCCAGCACCGGTAATAAGCAATGACCTGGTAGCACTGTAAGATTAATGCCGTGTCGTCCACGTGCGCGAAGGAGTGCAAGTGACAGTAATGTTGGGTGACACTCCGATTTTCATTGGCCATGGTAAGTAGCGTCAGAGCTTCGACGTAAAGCAACGGTTGTCTTTATATCTGGGCACGCAGGAGAAAAAGCGTTTTCACTGAAGTTGAGCGGAAAGCAAACTCCGCGACAAACAGGTGAAAATTTCTGGGAAAACGATGCACCTTAGTGCACGTATTTCGAATGTTTTTCTGCTTCCGATTTTACCTAAGTTGACTTTCAAGCATAGGCGTCGGCGTGTCTAATCATAGATCGTGAGTGTAAGGTTTGTTTCCCATCCTATCTAATTATTCTTCCCTCCAGAAGCCATGCAAGCTTATACCCACTGGTGAAGTCACTTAATTATATAAACTTGGAGACCTCCTTGTAGACATGTTTGCAAAGCAGCTTGCGCACGATTGGACTCAACTGCAAGCAGAGCAAAAAGATTGAAATGACTAAGCTCAAACCGATAGCTGGAAAGTATCACATGAATTTCTGGCTACACCATTTTACTCGATGCGTTTTGTTTTCTGTTCAACGCCGTGATTACTGTACAATATCGCACTCATCCAAGATGTTGCCATGCATTTCATGAACTATGGAATATACAGGCGATTTACTGTTTACGCTATTTACGCTCATTACTGCATCGCCGGTAACTTCATACATTCATCAAATTGCAAATTTCAGCTAGTTCATCAACGTATCTGTAACAGGCAAGCCGGACTCTCTGGCTTCGTGTACCCTTTACACTCGTAAACCCACTTTGTGCAACGTAGAGACACTGGGGACAGCTGTCCTCAAAAGTGAGAGTTCCAAATATAGTCCAGCAACAGAAGACACAAGAAACAAGCGTAGGCCAAAGACCAGGTAAGACATTCACACGACTTATATAAACGAAAAACAAAATGGAGAAGGCAGTACGCTGTTTTACATATCTTACCCCAAAATCATCGTGAATTTTTAATGTCCTCAATGACAGTGTTTTAGACTGTAAAAAAACATTTCCGAAAGCAAAAAAAGGTTTTATTATATTTTCCAAACCACTGTAATCGACAGTCTCGGAGATAGGACAAACCTGTATTTCAGCGGCCAGTCAATTGCCGATTTGACAATAGGGCAATTTTTAATGTCCAGAAGATTGCCCTAATATTATAATAATATAGTTACATTATAGTATGTGTAATATATTGTATACATAATATCAAATTATGTATTATATTATAATACAATATTACAATATCACAGTATAGTATAGTATTTATTAAGTGCGTTTTTAGCCAAGCTTGTCGCTCCCTGAAGCATCTGTGTTGATAGCATCATCCAAATCATGTTTTATTCATTGTGATGAGTACAGAATACGTTTAATGAGATTAAGATCAAGAAAATATGGTTTGGAGTGTCACACAGGCTGCAGCGACTTAAGAAAATGCAATTGTCAAGGAAGCTCGGAGGTTGTCTTCATTGGTTCCACTGTAAGCTAGGATCAATTGTCTCTTCTTTTTCAACCATTTTGGAAATATACTGTCTGTTATTTTTCTAACAAGGGCTTCTAGATTCGTTCTTGATGCGACTGCTCACAAGGTTTAGAGGCGAGATACCCATAGGAAATAATATTACACTTCATCATAAGCCAATTTATTATGAGGGGCGGATATGCAGAAAACACCGTTTTTGATGTTCGCCCTCAACGCGACTTCAAACGGCAGTTTACAAATCGTGGTTGTCACAATGCTAGTTCAATCCCAGACACAGTTTGCATTCATAAAGATGGCAACCCAACGGTTCGATCGGCAAAGTTAGCTGACTTCTGAAAATACGCTTAATAGCCCGTTTCCTGCTTGAAATCCGCTTACACAATCGGAAACCATTCTATGGAACGACCCTATTCAGCGGAGCTAAAAATCACACGGCTCCAGCCGTAATTTTGATTAAAGCAGTACAAGTGTTGACACAAACTTACTTCTCATTGCATTGTTTACGCGCTGCTTGGCACTATATTTAAGTACACACAAATCCTATCGAAGTTTATAAGAAACGTTAAAGAGGGTTCTTTGATTGGATGGACCATAATCCGAATCGCTTTCGGTCTTTGTTTGATATCGTCCGTTTGCCATCATTCGGGGGACCAACACGTTGGTAAATAAAGCTGTGGCTTCAGAAAACATATCCACTGTCCACTTCAGACGCGAAAAGACAACTGTGTAATCCCTGTAGACTGTCACAGGCCGAGCAGTGTGTTTCTTTCTACGATGCCTAACAGAAAGTTAGGTTCTTTCAGATATTAACGCACAATCAAAGACAACGCAGAACCTACCCAGCTTCTTTGGGCTTATTCTCGGCTGATAAGACAAATATCGGTAATTGCTCTCTTGCTTGTAGTCATCCACGTTCAATGTGTAATTGTTTTATAGGTGGCAGTCAATAATATTTTCGCATGTCTGAAATGAGCCTTGATTTGAAACGAAGCGCCGTTTTAAACAATGTAATATACTTATGACAACTTTGTGATTATTAGGCAGTCAGAAAAATCAACGTAGACCCTACTTGTAAGTTGTCAATCATGTGCATTTCCAAGCTTCTGCTCTAACTATCGCCGGACAGTCGTTTGCTAAAGGGTCCAAGCCTGCCGTATGACTGAAAAATTATTGACTACAGAGCACAAGTGAGATATCATCAACATACTGCTCTTTCCGGATTGTGTAAGGCACATTAAACAGCATTTTGCCGTCTACGAAAGACCTGGAACCAGCCATTACAGCAGTTTCATAGCATACTAATGACAAGAACTTCCGGTAGGTTGTTAAGAAACTCTATGAACTTTGCAAGAACGCAATTGGCAATAACAATAGCATTGTTATCACATATGACAACACCCTGTGCGAAGTATTCAACTGCGGTGAACAGCAAGTTTGCCCATTAATTGCTACGCATGCAGTGGTCGAAAAGAGTCCCAGACTGCCCAAAGTGAATGCAGGCGTATTTCACTGACTTCAGTGACAAAAAAATGAACGAATGCAACAGGACAGTTACGGGAGTTTGAGCAAGTTATAGGATTAAAGAGCTTGACTCACAGAAAAGGTTCAAGAGGGCCACCACAATATTCCAAATTACCGGTATTGGGAAGCTAGGATATTCCAAGATTACCGTGGGCGGCTGAAACGCGGTCGGTGCTGCGACGAGGTTCGGAGTACAACGGAGCTAAAAATGGATGAGATCCGTGTAGCATCGTCAAGCAACTACGCNGTAGCATCGTCAAGCAACTACGCCACAGGTAGAAGAGCAGAAGGACATGCGTGCACGGAACTTTATTGTTTTTGCAAGGCCATTTTTAATCAATTCGAACAACCTGCAGAGGTGACGTAAATCGTTGTTGTACAGTAGTGAAGCAACGTTAGCGATCAAAACCAAGGAAAACACTTTAAACTACTCCCCCTCCAAAGCACTTGTGAAAGCTGAAATGCTCGATAATCGTCCGATAAGTAAAGAGGGAGGAGCATGAAATTTGCCAGTGAAAACGTGCTAGTAAGGTAACATGTCTACCGGAAGGCGTAGTTGGACGCAGTGGAGATGGGTGACGGAAGGTTGTTAATGTTCTACGAGTCTGTTCGGTAGACGGATGGGGACAAGATGCTCCTTTTTTATTACTGTCGATTGCGGTTGAATAGTCGAATGTGTGGGGAGTGTAAGGGATAGATCCTCCAGGGTTTTGCAGTTCGGCTCCCTGGCTACATGTATGGGAGGGAAATTCCCAGTGCGTGTCGACGTAGGCCGGCTTGAGACGGTCAATACTCACAGTAACTTGCTGTCCGGAACGTTCGATCGTGAAAACTTTATCCGTTCGTGAGACCACTTTAAATGGGCCATAGTAAGATGGTCGAAGTGAGCGCCGAATTGCGTCACAACGAATGAGTGCAAGTCAGCAAGTCCTTGTTGAGTTGTTAAAGTCAGGAGTGATGCCGAGTCGAAATGGCGCGGAGTGTTTCCATGTGCGATTTGAGGCGGCGCACGTGGTTCGACGGATCTATCGCAGTTTGTGTGTTTTGGTCGGAAAGATCACCTGGCAGGCGATGGAATATTGTATATCTACCTTCAGGAGGGAATTGATGCTCAGTAAGGTGAGTGGTAAGCGCACTGTCCAACTCTGCGTGGACTGTGCCATGAGAGATGTTTTCA
>QNGE01005812.1:6836-34275 GCA_008508345.1 Paragonimus westermani
TGCTACCTAAGTATGTAAAACTGTCAACAGTCTCAAGCGGATTACCTGCAATGAAGAAAGTAGGGGTGGAAATGCCCCAGTCTTGAAGCAGCACTTTGCACTTTGAAGGTGCGAAGTGCATTCCATACAGACCAGCCCGGTCACTCACCTTGTTCAGCATGTTTGTCTACCCTAGTTATCTGATTCTATCCTCTTGTAGTATGTTCCACGTCACTGTTGCAATGAGCGGCGGGTTGGTCCACGTACCTCCTGGTCAAGCTCATAGCCGTTGCATATGAACTAACAAGCCTGTTTGCTATTTGTGGCTGTCCATTTCTCTCCTTCATTTTTCTTCATGCATTTGTTGCCGTATTAACCTGTTATTTCGCAGACTGCTATCAAGGGCAACGAAAGCCCTATCCATAGTACCAACGCGTGCCGTTGAAAGCGGAAACGTATGCTTGTGGTGATGGTTTACGAAGTCGTTAACTATTACTGATTACTCATAATTTATTTTGACATTTTTTATCCAATCGTTTTTGCTGGTTTTAATCGAACTGCCTTTTTACGGGCGCAGCCGAAACCTTTAAATGCATCATTTGACTGTGACAGTGATGTTCACCAACACTTTTCATTTTCAGTAATCTCGAGAACTGACCTCGACCATGACTTTCTTTACTAACAGTACTCAGAGCATTTTCAACAGCCCTTCAAACACTACTCAGAAGACCGCTTTGAATGCTCAAAAAACGGCCGAGGTTCAGTGTCCCCCATCGGACACGGTTTCCGGTCTTTGCTTTAGTCCTGAATGCATCCAAACTGTGTTTTTGGCTGCTACCAGTTGGGACAACCGGGTTCGTATTTGGGAGATTCAGGCGAATGGAACCACCGTGCCAAAAGCGGAACAAATGCACCAGGGTCCTGCCCTTGGCGTTTGTTGGGCCAATGTTGGTTCTCTTATAAGTTGTCCCATTCACCTGCATATTTTCATAGGATGGAACAAAATTATTCAGTGTTTCAGCGGACAAAACCGCTCAGATGTGGGATCTGGGCTCAAATTCGTTTACTCAAGTGGCTGCACACGATGCTCCGATAAAGACGGTGCATTTCATTGCCTGTCCCAGTTATACTTGTTTGATGACTGGATCTTGGGATAAACGCTTACGGCAAGTTGTTTTATTGCGTGTCTATGTTTCAAAGCGGTTATTTATCCCACGTTTGTTTAAGGTGTGTGCACTCTGTTTGTTCACCCGCGGACTACTTCTACAACCCTCATGGCGTTTTCTCTGAAATTTCCACCGTTGCTATTTCCATGCTAAACTCTCAGTGAGGTAATGATAACTAATAACGTCAGGTGGGGAAAACCGAAAGAAATTGCTTCGCAAATATCACTTGACCCACACACGGCCACTAGTTCACTGTTTGTTGATTGCAACTTTTGCACATTTTGACATGGGCTTATTGAACCTAGACTTCGGATAAGTCTTGCGTTAGATCCGTTTCATGCTTTCTGTTCTCTTTTCTTTCTGCTGAAGACTTATTTCTATGGTTGATGATGGTGCGTTTAGTTTTCAGGTTTGTTTTGAATTTCGAGGGTATTCCACAAGATTGAACTGCCCAGCTGGAGTCCCCGGATTGACATCGATAAACTGCTTTGTAGTTTAAATTGAAGTCACACAAATAGGTGGGCAACTATCGACTTTTGGAACTTACACGTTCCGGTATTAAGCGCTGTTTTTCACTTCGTTGATTTGACCATTCCTAGTGTTATGAACTGCTCGTAATATTGGTGATCGATACGTAATTTGTATATTTATGTTGTGCTTGTACTGGTCATCGCGAAGGCAAAATGGAGGTGGCTGAGCAGATTACTTTCCCGAGTAGTCACGCCACTTCTGAGAAACCGACTAGAAATCGGTGCTTTTATGTCCAAAATCTGGTGCGGTATTCGTTAACCTCCACTAGCTATTGTGTTGACACCATGTTAACTTCCCACCGAAGATCAAGACGATTAAAGCCTCAATATCTGCAACTATTTTGTACTGCTGGAAACCTTGTGAATACTATTCACTGACTCTACCTTCTAACGTCATTGTCTTCACAGCTTTTCTCCTGTGTGATGGGGACACCGTATACGTATTAGTACGGTTCGTTGACATTTGGAATAGACAATTCAAACATGCCTATAAACTTGTTACTTTTGCATCGATGGCTCGCACTCCTTTTGCGGATGCCGGCCTGTCTCTTGTCACGCGGTGTTTTTTATGCAGGCCTGAATTCGATTGAGTGCAGCAGGCAGGTGAACGTAGGTGTGGAAGAATTAGGGTCAGTCATAAATGTTTTCCTTTGTAGCACTTCTGATTGTTGGACACGGGCTCTGAAGACAGCATCCATCTATGGTCGGACTTACTGTCATTACTTTTTCTGCATTTGTGAGAGCTGGTGTTCTGTTTTACTTTGTATTCTTTGTTGCCATTTCTTTGTCCCGTTTGTTGCGGTGCCTGAACTTATTGCTGGAGAAGGTGTTTACCCGAATATGAGCGCATGTTGTATTTCCAGTCCGAGTTGATGCAATTTGAGCATCACTCTCAGGTATTCACAGCTTCCGCGTTCAGGTGGACAAAATTTGCACTCTGCTGTAAGTGATTTTCAGTTAAAATCAGCCGACCCCTGACCACCCTTCAGTAATCCAAGTTTATATCCATGTATAACGTTGCCTTAGTGGTTGTCTGCCGTTCATTTTCCTTCCTGAACCTTTTTTCTTCTTGAGGGAGTAGTTTTGGTTCTCTGTGTAATCCCTGTCACAATATGGCTTTGTTTCAGACACCAGTTTCAAAGCGACGTTAGCCACTGTCCTTAGACTGAGTGAAACTGTTGATATTCCCCAGTCACATCAGAGACATCTCTTCTCTGAAACGGTGCCATTATGAACTCATATCCTTCCGAGTATATTCCTTTATAAATGGTAACCTTCGGTCTCCAGCCGGTACGTGTTGTGAGCGACCTCCAGTAGCTTAATTTACCCGATTCTACCTATCACTGTCACAGATCGATGGGCTGGGCGTTTGCGACTAGATTCAGCCGTTGTTTTTGAACAGTTTCCTCTGGTGTCAGAGTTAGCCCCGTCCGTTCAACGACGGGCACTTTTTCAAACTTTAATATTGAAGTCGGTCGGTCAACAATAGAACGACGGTAAAGCATTGGCATCGGTACCCAAAAATAATGTACTCCGAAAACGAGAGAGTGACCCACTCAGTCGAAGGCACAGGGGTCAAACTCACATTCTTTGTTAAAAGTCGAACAGCAACAAGAAGTGACTAATAAGACCTTAGATCTAAGGTTCGAAAGATGTGAGATGTGAACAGTTGGGCTTTAGGCGAAAGTTCAGATGCAACAAAATAGCCTGTCAGAATCCAGATCAAAAGACAAACTCACTTTTGCGTACAAATGCAGCTGTCCATTAAACTCCAAAAGCCCCCACGCTCAAACCTCTACTCACTGATAATGCCATCTCGTTTGGTAACTAACTGTTTTTAGCCTACCTGCCAAGCTTGACGAACATAGGAATACCTGAACCGTCAACTCAAGCGACAAACAACATTACTATGATCTGCTGTTACGCCCAATTCTTGACATGAACGATTCACCTTATCACATTCCAGCCAGATGGTTGGTTGAAATACTTAAACCAGTCAGAGCAAGAATAACTCCATTCAGCCTGAAAGATACATTTCAGCTTGTGGATTCTATCGACTCCCTGAACATTAAAAACCAGATAATTCCCTTAGATATCACCACTATTTACAAACGTGCCGGTTAAATAAACAGTAGAATACTTATGTGACCACAAATTGAAATTGGTATTCTGATAAAAAATGTGAAGGAATTGTTGTTTTGCACATACAACCTCCAATTCCAGTTCAATGATGAGATATATAAACAGAAAGATGGAGTAACTATGGGGTCTCCACTGGGCCTCTTGCTGACAGACGTATTTTTAGCCATAGTGGAACTTAATCAGTTGGGACCCGCATTCTCCGAACCTCCGTTCTACAGACGCTATGTAGATGACATTTGGCGTAATCAAAGACTCCACTGATGCGAATATACAGTTTATTGGAGGGAGAGAAAGATGATGGATTGTCCATCTTTAATGTGCTATTGCACCACAGAGTTGACGGTTCCCTCCAAAAATTCGTTCACAGAAAAAAGACGTGAACAGGCAGTAGACCAACTTTCTTATCATCGATCCACTAAAGCAAAAACGAAATTTTATTAGTTGTCTAATCAATAGAGCAAGAAAGATACACACGAGAGATACCATAGATAACGAGCTGCAGCGAATTCGAGAGATGCTGAACCAGAATGGATATCCAAAGAGATTTATCGAAAAGAATATGAAATGCAAATATGCTCAGCCAGCGATAGAAACCGTAGCGAAGAAACCAATTTTTATCAGCCCGACATTTGAAAGCAGTGAAGCTAGTGAATTGATCAGTCGCAGACTGACAAATGCATTGGCCAAAACCTGCACTGCTGCACGAATGATCATCTCGTTTAAGAGCCGACCGGTATTGGTGTCACATCTCAAAGGTAGGTTACCTAAGTTTTCTTCGTCATTCTCTATTTACTCTCTTACCTGCTGTTGTCAAGCCGGCTACGTTAGGAAAATCACTCGGCAACTATCAGACAGGATACGTGAACACTTTCTCAAATGGCTACGTAATGGTATAACGAAACCAATCCCAAGTGCTATCGGATCGCATCTGATCGACACGGGCCATTAAATCACGCCCGATATAGTGTTCAAAAATATTTAGTGTCCCACGTTTTTTCCCAAGTTGTCAGGACGAAACTGTTATCGACGGCCGAGGTTATCGCTATCAGACTTTATAACCCTCAAGTGTGCGCCCAAAAGAAATCCATACAAACCACACACCTCCCGTGGCCAGCCGTGTGCAAGCCGCCTGAAACTCAGTTGCCCAGTAACCTCGATTAACACATTATCACACACTGGTCACATGATTCATGAAAACACAACACACTTATGCACACACAAACCCACCACCACCCGGTTAGACAGTCATCCACAGCTTCCATGGTTATTACCACTGTGTATAACCATATTCTTGTTTTATATACAATCGTATATGCCTGATGAGAATGACCGCAAACAGCTGTTTGCAACCTTGACTTCTTATCAACATCGCTATTCCCAACAGTCTCACAGATTAAATTATGAAGGCGGCACTGTGAATGAGTTTGTTAAGTGAGTTGGATAACAGGACTGGATAATTTATTTGACGAATTGTGGGCATTTCGTTTTCTGCTTGATTTGGCCGCACATTTGTAATGATGTTGACGGTGTTTTATGAAGGGAAAGGTTGTCTCTACTTGTTATCGGTGACTTATTTTTTATCCGTAATAACAAACTACCTTCAGATGTCGTCTCTGTGATAAGCTAACTGACAAAGGAAGCAAAAGTAATGATATCGACCGGTTACTGCTTGTCTTAACTAAGCAGGCCTATTCTATCGAGTGAGCGGAGCTTTTTCAACAGGTGCACGTCAGTGCTACAAACACAGAACCTTACTTGTCCTGATCTTAGTTTGAAAGCCCCACCCTCATTTCCATCAACTGGGGACAGATGAGGTGAGCGGCGGCCCGAGACACAGTACCTTTTGGTCAGGCTCATGGCTGTTTTGATGATGATGGATAGATCGCAGGTCCAAATTGCTTGGACTCGCTCCGAACAACGTAACCAATTGTTCTACGTATTGTTTGGTCATGGGCGTTGCACTCGGCATTTGACGGCAGATGACCTATTTTGCTACCCTGACGTAGTGGTCAGGGTTGTGCATTGCAACAATCCGTCGGATTGTGCTGACTAGGTCTTCTGTCCCACCACGTGCAACTTTGTCAGACACGCCAAAGGGAGGCAGTCTGACGGGAAGCAGTTATACCTGTAGGGTTGTATATCGCACTGCTGACTGTGTATGAGTGCTTCGATAGTGAGGCACGATCCTGTGAGCACACAACAGAACTATTTTTTTTAATAGTTGTGTCACTACCGTCTTCCGAATTTGAAATAAGAGGGTTAGAATAGGTACCTTCAAACAGCACCTCGACCGATCAACGGTTGACTGTGATTGGCGGGGTATTGTCTAATACGGTCGGGAAACGTCCGGTATTATCCAAAAGTCTGATGTGGCTTCGAATCTATTCACTGCGCTCAGCAGTGCTGATAATCAATTACTAATGTTTTACTCACCGCACCGTGGGGCTAGGCAAGTCTCTCACTGCAATTAAGTCAGACCATTGAGCTATTGACTCTGTGTAGGGTCTTCCAATGAAACCATGTGTTATGTCGTCTCGCATGTTAGAGTTTTGAGTCACGGGCGTGGGTTAGGGTCCCTCTAGTCAACCTTCTTCCACGGCATAAACGACCGGGAAGTATCAGAAGTTGTCGTTCTCTCGACAGCGACATTATTCAACTAGTACGACTTTCTATTTTGCCCCCTCTCCACGCTTTCTGCTTTCCTTGTACCTTGGGGTGATAATTGCTTTCCAGAGTCAAGACAACTGGTGAGGATTAACGTATTCAATGTTTGCACTGTGCCGCAAGTTGGTCAGCAAAGTAACTCTGGCCATTACTCTCTCAACTCTTAAGTTCGGTGTGTGCTGTGTGGGGGAGACGCGAGCCTACGATTCTAGCACTGTTACTTACTAGGGCTCACTTGCAGATAACTGTCAATTTGAACGCTTTTCTCTCGTGAATTCTGGTGACGTCAAAGGCGAATCCCGTGATCAAGCTAGAGTGGGAATTGCGTTGAGTTACAGGGCAGAGCAATGTATGCTCGGTTGGGTCTCAGTGAACAGTTGTTTGTGCACCGTCAAACTCAATACATCTGTTGCAGTCCGTCAACACAAAGTAGACAGACGTCATATGTTCACTATATCGGCCGTACGCTCCAACGGATAGTTGTCTGGACGCTGCCATAGAACTATAAGGCGTCTTACTTCATCATCATCTCACTTAACCTCAAGTGTTCTTGGTTACAAGGTCGCAAGTAGAACACTCTTACTCCAAGGTTGATTATCTAAATTCTGTTGCAGTCGGTGGTGGTCATCGAATGTTTTCAGTCAGTAGACGTCAGTGTTGCGCAGTCAGACGGTTTGAAGTTGGTTAAGGGCTGTAAGGATCGATTTAGATTGTTCAGTTGGATCCTAAAAATTTTAATCATTGGTCGTTTCAGCTGCATACCCCAATGAAATCCTGTATCCTGTTGTCCCCTATGTTGGAGTTTTGAGTTACAGACCTTGAGTGGGATCCATGAAGTCAACCGCATTTTGCGGGATAAACGACCGGGAAGTAGCAGAAGTTATTTTCGCCACGGCAGGCCAATCCCTATCCTCTACTAATGACTATGCTCTCTTTAAGCCAAGACAACCGGTAAACGTTGCCGCTTTTAACGCCCGCACTCTGGTTAGTTGGTTAGCAATCTGTTCTGATGAGCACCATTTCGAGTCTGGAACTGGATGTGTGCTATGTCCCCGATGTGTGCCTTTACGATCGTAGCATTCTCCTTGAAGTTGCCGGTACTTAATGCTGCGGGTCGGTGGTTTTTTCTCAGGGTCTGTGGTTACGCTGAAGCATTCGGACATCGTTGTACCTACTCGTGATAGGAATGAACGACGCGGTCGTCTTACTCTAGACGGGAAACGGTCATGTTTGATGTCGGTGTGCGACGCACCGACAACAGCAATCAGCACAATCAGCTATATGTCGAGTAGCACAAACGACGGCAATGCGTACCGAGAAGACCGCTCTCTGTGTAACTCGATCATGGATGCAAATTGATCTTATCATTATCAGTTATCGATAGCACCACTCCATTAAATGGTATTATTCGGTTTGGATTAACCGCTTTGACTCAGACCATGCATTTGTTCTTGTGGGCTTTGTTTTGCCATTTACTTAACGACTGTTTGTTCACAAACGTAAAATACTTAATTTGAAATTGAGCGACGACGGTATTTTAAACAACTTCCAGACATCACTGGTAATTAAACTCTCCGGGCCACAACAGTGGAGTGAACCAAACGAGTGTTGGGCAAAAATATTAACAGGTATTCGAACCCCTTGCAAATGAGTACTGCAAATGCGACACAGGTAGATATGTGCTGATTCAATGGAACTTATGAACAAACGCAGACTGAGTCCTCTAAATTCCAATGAGACAAACGCCATTGTGAACTGAACTGCAAAGTTACGAAGAGTCCGCATAATTGCCGTGAAGCTTACTTGTCCGCACTAGCTCGAGATGAGAAAAATAATTTTTTTCAAGAAATGGATGCCGTCTTCTTCGATTCATGGTAAGGTTTTGGTGAAAGTATATGTGTTGAATATGGCTCACGAATTTACAGCTTGTCACGCAGATGGGCCGAGTACTTCGATGATCAGCGTAACTGGTATAAGCCAGCTCATCCAACAGTAGGCCCAGTGTGTGTGGTTGCTTATGATATTCCAGACGACCCTCTATCAGAAACTAAGGTAGCTTTGTAGGTTAAATTATTGAAACTTAATAACCCTCTGGATCTGAGCGGAGACTGCGCATTCATAATCAGCTACCTCGAACGTTCTTCACGTCAGGTGGCGTTTGATAGGGATGTCTGCTCTCTCTCTTTTTCTCAATTTTGTAATGGACAACTTTCTGGAATGAGCACCCAGAGGTTCCGAGAATCCTGGAGTGGAGCTTTTACCAGATGGTAAGGTGACTGATATTGGGTTTATGGACGACGTTGTTTTTCTCAGTTCTTCTACAGGCAACATGTAGACCATGTTAAGTCTCTTAGACAATATGACTGGTCTGTATGGTATGCACTTTACACCTTCAAAGTGTAATGTGTTGTTACAAGATTGGGTTGGCATTGACCCCGTCCTTGTTATTGCTGACAAACCGCTGGGGGACTGTCGATCGTTTCACCTGTGTGGGCAATGTCACCTTTAGTATTGTTTAGGTGTCCACGAGGATATCGAAGACACGCAGCGCATTTGTCAACCTTTGTCACTTAGAGTGTTGCAAAGACATCCATTTGTCGGTTAAAGGCAGTGTGCAGCGCGTGTATATGTTCAGTTTTTTTAATGGATCAGAAACCTGACCCATTCGTGCGGAGGCTGCAAATAAACTTTCGGTGTTTGATCCACGTTGTTTACACCAAGTAGTCTGTATCAAATGGACTGACTTTAGGAACAACGCGACAGTTTATGGTCGCGTGTTTAGTTTGCTACCGATAACCGAGATAGTGAAAATGTACGGTCCTTGTCGACTGAGTCATGCACCGCATCTGCTGACGAAGCTTCTGCCGCACTGAGCATTGTTCACTGTGGCCGATGTTGGTTAAAAAATATTGCAAGGCGGTCAAGCGATGACGGTGACGTGGTAACGATCCAGGATAGCCTTGAGCGTCCTGCAGAGCATAGTGAATAGGTATCGTCTACCTGGTTTATGATAATGATGATGACCATCTCTGATCTGATAGTGTACCGCAGTTAGTAGCTAGCCTGCATCCACACACTTTTTGACTCTTCTGTTTCGGGAAACTCGATCGTTTTTATCTGTTTAATCCTTCGCTATACATTCGTACTTATTGCTCCGTGACTTTGTGAGCCATTGTCGGGATCAGCGGTAGCTCGAGCCATTATGCTCACACAGTTAAGGCTCAGTGTTGAAAATTATGATGATGATGACGACTGACAACTTACCGCTTGTCCTAAAACGTACGATACACAGTATATTCCCTTGGGTTGTTCCTTCAATAAGAACCACTTCCTTAAAGAAACCACAAGGTTACTCATCAAAGTATCATTCTCTGAAATGTGGATTCCCATCTTCTTGAGACAGCTGTTAGATCGTTATCCCGTCTTTTCTTCACACGAACATTCTTGTCACTGTTTCATCTCACACCGCAGATCCACTGGTGGATCGCGGGCATCGGTCAACATACGCCCTATTAAGTTACGTATGACTTATCGGTGTGCGGTTCTGTTGACCTCATTTTACTTATATTTTACTCAAATCGATATTCTTCGGTGCATGAACAGATGAGGATACTACCACGAACTAATTTGCCATCTTATCAGTGATAATGCGCTGCACAGGGAAGCTACGTTTATTTACCATCAACAGCAGCAGAATTATCCTTGAAGCCGTGTCAACTATAGGATATTTGAAGGATGAAATGCACAGTATATACGGCTACAAAAAATCGTTTTCGAACTGATGAAACACATCACCCATTACTTTTTTGCATGTACCGTCAATCCACTGTCCGTCACCCTATGTGGAGTAAAACAACTAGCAGTACGAAGTGAGCCACGAACAGCTAGAACTGTGTTAATACATCAGCCATTCTTATAGTTGGAAAGCTGCTCTAGGATCTGTTTTTTGTTTCTCTGTCCTCTGCGTGTCGCATTTCCCTATGTGAGTTATAATACACAACTCTTGTTGGTTTACCCGGGTTAATACACGTTTTCAGTAAGTGGTCTTCGTACTGTTTGTCTGGCTGTGTATCCCCTTACATTATTTCTCAGTGACTCCTACATGCTTAATTCGAAGTTACATACCTTAACAGACCAGTGATTAGTAGATCTGCTTGAAGACACTTCAAACGCAGTCGTTTTTGGCACATTTGGATGAGTTAGTCAACCGGTTTTTATTCGAAGGCTCTTTATAAAACTGTCACGTCTCTTATCTTCTCAGTGTGAACCACTTCTTTGCGCTTAAGAGTGCCGATCTTGACCACCTAGTGTTACCTGGACGTATAGTCCTGGACACTGTAGTCCAGCTATTGGTTCACTGTCAGAAGACAATTCCGTAGATTCCCAACCAAACCTTGTTTTTGGACGACATAAAGTTAACTAAGCTGGCTATCACGCGACTTATTAAGTCGTTTATGGGTTACACATTGGATTTACTCAGATCTAGGCATCATACAATTTTCTGATAGCTGAGTTCTAGGCCCAGAACTACAAATTTGCCGACCGTTTCCCGGGAAATGGGAATAACGGGCTCAGTGCAATTGTGCGCGTCCTCGAGTTGGAGGCCGGAAAACCATCTGTCACAATGGTTGCCAATGGTATGTACTGACTTACTAGATGTGTAATTTACGACGAGCAGTTATCGTCAGTAGTAACCGGATGAGACAGGTCCACAACTGCTCAGGGTACGAACTTCCTAACATTCTTACCAAGTACAACATAGCGCTCAGGAGGGGTTAGTAGCCATGGGTCGGGTACAAACCACATGGTCGCAGATTGGAGAACGGTTTCTGTAGCTGCACCTATTTAGGCTTGTGAGGACTGACAATATTCTGTCTCTACGTGTGACCATTTATGTCTTGTGGCGGCAAACGTCCCGCGATATAAAAGCGGAGTCAAGTAATTTCTTTTCACTTGAATTTTAGCCTGATCATTTGCTCAACTTCCTTCTGTGACCTTGTTTGGATTTACTTTTGGTCGTCTGTTCACAGGTTTTGGGATTTGCGCCAGGCGACACCGATCTTGAATTTAGACCTCCCGGAACGGGTGTACTGTGCTGCTGTACACTATCCACTTGCTCTGGTGGGCACCGCAAACCGACACGTAATTGCATACAATTTGGAGAACGGTCCGACAGAGTTCACACGGATTGAGTCACCACTCAAATTTCAGGTTTGTTTGTGTGGTTTCATTATTACACTGTCAGCTGGGAAACCTATTCTGTTGAGGGCGTGCACAAGACTAAACACAGTTCCACGCATTTCCGCTAGATGAACTACGATATCCATCTTTTGCTCAAGTTAGCCATCCTTGGTTGCGCCTCAGAACGAGTCCTGTTTATTTTAAGGGTAAATCATTCTCTACTTTATGGAAAGAGTGAATTAGATAAAGCAAGTATCCGACGCCAAGCAATCTGTTAAATTGCCTACATCGTCGTGAGATTTTCTGAAAATTCTTTTTCATTCCCAGAACAAGGAATTGTCAAGCGTGTTTTCGGTAAAATCCTATCAGGCTGTTGCATTTATGAAATTCCGAGATTGAACGCTCCACTCGGTATTGCTCAAAATTCACGATCACATTGTGAGAGTCACCGTGATGCTACCTGGCTCCTTACTGACTATGTGAGTCAGTCAATGGCCAAGACAGCTGGAGCAATTGCGTATACTTTGATCACATAATTGGATATTGATAAACTCAGTATTGAGTAGGACCCTTTTTCGAACGGATATTCAGGTTGTTTTATATGTTTTTTCTCCACTTAGTCCTATTGTTGTTCAACATTAATTTTCCAGTTGAATACTGAATCCTTACACTTTTACGATGCAACGACATTCTATTGTGTAACGGTCCCTGAGGGATCTTAAGGGCTGTGGCGCCGCAGTTTGAAATTGTGTATCCTTAGATACGTGGTTTGCGGTTATGATTACTTCGGGTGGTTTAACGATACTCCGTCGGTGAGATACACATGATCCACCTCATTAAAGTACTGTGTAATATGGTTTTTCCCCAAGATGAATTGCCACTATGTTTGGTTACAACCTGTGATCCTGTGATTGGAGGTCTGGTCAGAGGTGTTTCGCTTTTTAACTCACGTAAGCTACAGTTCCGCTATTTCTACCTGAGAGGGAAACATCTTATGGACATTAATATTGTGGATGAACGTCCAAAAGCGACTGATCCGTTCTTCCGTTTTTGATAATCCACCAGCAGAAAAGTTGCTGTTTTGAATTCCTTCTTAGAGAATGTGTATAAAAGCTGTTTCATAATCTATGGATTGTCCTTCCACATTGTCGTCAGTCAAACTACGCTTGCTAATGACTGTAAAGCAAGTTTACAAACAACTGAGTTAGTTCGGCGAGTCAGTTTAGTTACGAATCGCGAGCACTGACCGCTTCGCTTTTTCCATGGAACCCACGGTAATTGTCAAAACGGGTTTTGTCTATTTGTTGTTATTCCTCTCGGAAAATATCGGTTTTTTTTATACCTCAGTCGTATCAACGAGCAAACTCGTGCATACACGGACACTTATCTGAGAGAGCATGTACTGCTCCTGGTTGGTGAATTTTTGCAAACTATTGCAATATTGTCATGTCGTACTCATCCATGCGAACACTGCCAGCTGTCGTCATGAGCCTGTTGAGTTGTCGTTTTAGAGATTCACGATTTTATCTATCAGTTTGTGGGCTGACAATCGTTTTCATTTTCTTATTCTCTCACTACATAACTATTCTTCAGTCTCGAATTTGGGATCTTTGTGTCACCCGCTTTGTGCACACGTTCCCTTCTATGATGTTTGCGGAATCTTGGGGTGTTTTTATCCATTCATTGTGACCATAGAATCCGTTGTGATACACACTTATGTGCAGTCTATCCGGGTAGCTACAAGCCTCTTGATTCGAGCAGAGTAAGACAGAATATGACAGGTCTGTACAACTTACAACCAAGTGGAGCATGTGCACGAAACTTGAACTTCAGCAATGTACACTTTACAGAGCAGTAGCATAAACCATTATATTGAGCGTTGTAAGAACAAACATTTACCATGTCAATATAAAGGACTTCATGAGGGCATAAAGTTAGTGCTAGTTACGCTCACGCCTCTGTAGATACTTCGGTGGCATGGTGGATGAAATTTTAACAATTGGGGTTCGAGTCCCTGGGCCACCATTTTGTCACCACACTACTTATAAAGCGTGCGATAGTTGAAAATTCTTTCTGGTTGATTCCGCGCAAAATGGATGATGTCGTTTTATCTTTTTATGCTGCGTGGAATGGGAACTGTTTGAAAGGCATTACTGACATTCAATGGTCGGTTCGATGGGTGAGTTGTAAATGGTAGATAGTACGAAAGTTGAAGCGCATCGTGCTCTTCTGCCGCATGCGTGTGTGTAATCTGGACGGTTTCATGAAATACTGGCTTATATTTGGGTTCTCTGACATTGTTTTCTCTGATTATTTGTGTTTGTTTCGATTGTTG
This sequence comes from Paragonimus westermani, assembly GCA_008508345.1. Classification (NCBI taxonomy): domain Eukaryota; kingdom Metazoa; phylum Platyhelminthes; class Trematoda; order Plagiorchiida; family Troglotrematidae; genus Paragonimus; species Paragonimus westermani. The sequence goes on from QNGE01005812.1 coordinate 20,834, forward strand.
CCACGCTCTTCTAATCACGCGTCGTTTCTCACATTTCTTTGTTTCCCTAGAATCGTTGTGTCTCTATTTTCTTGGACAAGCAGACTCGTCGTCCCAACGGCTTTGCTCTGGGTAGCACAGAAGGTCGCGTGGCCATCCAGTATTTAAATCCCAGCACACCGAAGGACAATTTCACTTTCAAGTGTCATCGGCCCAGTGCCTTAGTGAACGGATATCACGAGATCTACGCGGTTGGTTGCGTGTTCAAATCTCACCGAATGATCTGCTAGCCTCGCATGCTTTGCTCTCATTAAAGTCTATGCTATTCATATGCCACTAGTACTAACATGCGAGTCTCCAACATTTTGTTTGGCCTGAGCTAGAACGAGATAAAATGTGCAATATCAGACAAGTGCGTCGAGTTGTCAAGTGGAGGCCGTCGGATTTCAGCGTTTTGATATGAATGTCGCTACACCTTAAGCTTCATCTGTTTTCATTTGTCATATCAACTGAACACCCCCCACAATTGATCGCAGCTCTCATATCTACATAAACTTTCTAGTCTGCTCCTTTCGAAAAGAAGCACCATTAATCCCATCACTTGTTTCTAGGGCCGCTTCTTACATTCCAAGTGACACTTCACCGAACCCACCTTCCCTCCTGTTCATGCTGAAAGTGTGAAGATAGCCCCAAGTTTCAGAAAATAGCGATGTGCACACATGTAGGCTGTCGTGTGCTTGATCAGGTATTCGTTCGTTGCATCGATTACAAGCCAAACGAAACTGCTCAGAGCATAGCACCAAACGTGCCTAAGTATGACTAATATGAATGCGTTCGAATTTTTTGCTGTAGTTGATATTTGGCATGTTCCGTTTGCCTTAGTGCTGTCACAGATTGGAGAGCATCCGTTTTTTCACTCCCTGTTATTAGACGCACTTAAGTTGGGCCGTGCAGTCAGCGAATCGGAATGTGGCGTTGATAGGTAAGTATCCAGAGGAAATAGCAAATCCGCTGAAGTGTGTTTTACTGTCTTCCGTTGCGCTGATCCGATTTCGTCATTATCAGTTGTTATACATCAGTAGTTCTCACGAATACTTAACTGTCATACGACCATAGAGACAAGGAACAAACCCCAACCGGGAAATATTTGAGTTGCTCCCTACCAGTCGGCTGCAGCGTCTGTAAGAAGTGATCTTTGCAGTGGACGACCGGCTGACCTCTTTAATGCATAGCCTAAAGATATAAGTTTTTGCCTACTTAAAAACCGAGCAATCGATCCCAGTTTCTGTACGACAAATATTCGTGTTGGTAAAGAATTCAATACGACTGCAAATTCAGGACAACTCCAGTAAGAACGCGATTCTTATCTTTGGTTTAGGCTTGGCTGTTTATATTTCTGTAGTTCATCGTGTGTAGCGTAACACTGCTTCATGCCAACTAGCCACTTCCTCAGTAGACTGATGTTCCTTCAAAATATCACATTCCGTGTGACTGACTGTCAGTCTTTAGGTCTGCCTCCCAGAGTTCCAAGCTCCATATTTAAACTTGTAGGTTCTAACCTAAGACCTTTATCTGGGTTTGGCAGTTCATAACCTACATGTGACTTGCACCCTTGTACTAAATAACTCACTTTCTCCGTTTAACCAGGTAAATGACATGGCCTTCCATCCAATCAACGGGACTCTGGCTACTGTCGGCTCGGATGGCTACTACTCGTTCTGGGACAAGGATGCACGGACCAAGCTACGTTCACCAGACGTGCCTGAATCACTCCCGTTGACCTGTTGCACCTTTGACCCGAAGGGTCAGGTATTCTGCTATGCTTCTGGATACGATTGGTCTAAAGGTCATCAGTTCGCTGACCCGTCGAAGCCAATCAAAATTCTGATGCGTTTGTGCATGGATGAAATGATATCGAATCGCAAGACGTGATTTCCTGTAAAACTTATGCTTGAAATGTCACTTTCTGAAGTAATTCGCTGTCGAGATTTTCTATTTGATTAATACATCCATTATTTGTATTTAGGGTTTCTCTGACCAGTTTGGTAACGTCGGGAACATTTTCGTGCTTTTCAGTTTGGTGGTGTTTGCTTTGAATTGGATTTTATGGACCGTTCAAGGCACTGTCTAGTGACTAGGTTCGTCCCAACAGTCTTTTCATTCCGACGTTTGATCCATGGTAATTGTGGATTTAGGCCGGCGAGTCTAACTAGTTACGAACATTGGACTTCTCCGTAACTAGCTCATTGTAATCACCCTGTCGATTGGATGATGGTTAATTGGCTATTATTGCCACTACATTTTTTTTACCATCTCCGTTGTAGTCTCGGTCGGAGGACACGGTTTACAGCCGTGTTTATGTATCACTTTAATTTCAGAGTATGTGTATTGTACGCAGCCTCGGCAAGGCTATCGATAAGAGCTGGATGATCTTGATCGACAGTTCGGACCATGATGTACGCGAGTTGAAAGTAAGATCTATGCGGGCACTTGAGGTCGTGATAGAATATTGAGGCCACATAACCAATCAGCTTTACGTATACATCTCGATTGGTGATATTCATCCAGGGACTGAACTGCCAGTAATCATCTATTAGGCTCACAAAACTCACTTCACCCCTTTGTTTGTTTCTCGTGCACCGTCGAGGTAAAGGTTCTCGATGCTTATTAGCTATGCCGGAAGCAATTATCCAACTTCCTAGTAGTGTACACATTCTTATCCTTGCGAGCGAATGCCTCCCGAATAGGTACATTTTGCTGCCCTGTTCGCAATGCTCCCATTGAATCCAGATGAGCTTTGTAAAGCCATCATAAAATGAATCAACTGCGTTCAGTGTTTACATTTGGTTAAACTGTTCCTGAGTGTTCGCGTGATTGACAATGGATCTCATCGCCCTACTAGTGTACAGGTCACCTCGAAGGGCTTTTTGATAAAAATATATTGCTTTTCGTTTTCAGCCCAAAACTGAAGCATCCTTTCGACAGGTTGTTAACGTTTGCGCCTTGGAGAATGTTTTGTGGTCAGGTTACTGTGGCTCTTTGATCACCCGCGTCCACGCTGATTGAACCAGCCATTTGTTTTGGAGTGTACGTTTTAGCAGCTTGTGTCGAGTTTCTCTATCCATCGTTAACTAAAGTGAAGGAACTATACTTCAGTTCAAGGGTCCGATAAACAGCTGTTTCGTATTCTCAACGAACTAATGATTAATTTGAAGAATATTCTCACCGAATGTTATAAAAATAAATTCGAAATTTTGGTGCATTTTTCAAACAGACTGAGAGTACGTTAATCAGATCATGGAGAGCCCCATTCGATCTCTTGTTCTGTCAGCTTCCTTTTGACAGAGCGAAGTTAATCCTGCTAAAGCATTGTGAGATGAGTAGTATGCGCTCAATAGTAAAGATGCGTCAGAAACACAGGACCCTTTTCGTGGTTGTTGCCACTCATTACGTATGTGCACCTGATGAACGTCAACCATACATACTATCATAAGAGCGACAAGTGCTGAAGGTTTTAGCTTCCTACTCAGTTGCAGGCTAATTTCACCACTAAAATAACTACGAAACCGATCATGTGCTTCCGACGAATTTTGATCATTATGCACACACTACATATCTGACCGTATTTTATGGGAATTACGATACTGCCTGAGAACTTGCGGTGGACTGAGTTTCTGCATCGTTCCAATTGGTGAACTTAGCATTGGCACTAATCTACGAACTCCAGTGAGTTTGAGATGAACAGCAAGATTATCTCCCAAATGGTTTGGAATTTACAACCTTAATTCTCCTGACTTTCCTTACTGTGACAGCGACGCAAAAATGTCAAACAGCATTTTCTTGAGACAGGTTTCTCCGGTGTAAGACACCGATAGTTGATTCAAAAAGGGAACAACTGTGGCGAGTGGAAATTGAACACGGGCTACATTTAATCACAGATTTCTTATTCGGCCTTTTCAGAAAGAAGCATCAGACAGGGGTCACTTGTTCGAACTCTTCAGTGTTGGCTAACTTTGCTATGGTTGGAATTTGAACTCTAGGCAACGTACTTGTGCATTGGCCGCGTTGGCCAGTGTGCTAAACAATGGTGAATGGTAATCATTCCAGTGATTGCATGCACATCTGCCAATTATTTCCTTTTAGACTGAAGCAAATTTCGCCAGATCGAGTGAATCAGTTGCAGTAAAACTCAGTGGTAAACGTTTATGCGTAAGTGCTGTTTGCCTACAGGATAGCTGGGATGGGTAGTGAATTTGTATCAGCCGTGTACAAGGTTACGGGAGGTGGCAACTATTGACTGATTAGTGAGTACTTTAAGGATCGACTGTCTTTTTTGTTGCGAGAAGTAACGTATACCGAACAGTACGTGAACCAGTCGCTATTGGACATGGACATTTGGACTAGTGCAAACACGATGGATAGTCTGCACAGCAGTTGTAGGATATCTAAAATGTTTTTGGTATTCTTGAGTGTCAGGCGAATAATTATTCATGGCTCTCCGCATAACGGATTACGCAGTATTGTAAGAAACTTCAACTTGGCCTGCTCGACCGTCTAGAAGCTTGGCTTGCTGCCGCAGTTGATGAAACACTAAAAGCCCGACCTTCGGGGACTGTTTTCAGACTCTACGTTTACCCGTACCACTGGCTCAGGACGTCCACCTATCATTGAAACTGTTCCCGAGGTAAACGGACCACCTATTCACAATGTGTCAAGAAAGCTAAATCGAGGCGCAGTCTATGGTTTTTTCCTCTTTGTTACCGCCTGGTGTATATAATGTTGTAGTCTGGTTTGCATACTTAGGATTACTCAAGCAGTCTGAGGTGTGCGATTGCATTGCTCTCAAATGCTATCAGATCTGTCCAGACAGGAATTCTGAAGCAGTTTATAGGCGACGAATGTCGGAGGTGTTTATTGTCAACATTTTTGCCAAATTTTAAAGGATAATTTATGTTGGACTCTACGCCACTGAGAGAGTATCGATACAGCTCTGTTGGAAAATTTCAGTGACCCTAATAGCGTTACACAAAATTTTGTAAACAGGATAACTGACACGGCGTCCACGCCAAATGTGTCCGTCTAAACTATTCACGCGGTCCACACAAGAACTAAACCACTGTTAGACGAGCAGCGGACCGCATATTTCCAGAGTACTTGAGCAAGGAGAGTAGTTGACGTCGATCCAATCTGAGACCAAGGGCGGTTGGCAGTATCAAAGTGAAGCGGTCGGGTAGAAAGTGCACAGAATCCACAAACACAATATAGCAACTTGAAAAAACTGATTGCTTTTTTAGACAGACATTCCTGTTCGTTTCCGGAAAGCGACACCGTTGTGATCGTGAGCGGTGAAAGCCGACCAAACATCGGAATAAAACGTTGTTGAATAAAGCGTTGTGTGTAATGCACCGTACGTATGATGGGATGACGCAGGCCAGCAAACTCGTACAATACGTGCAATCAGGAAAATACTGATCATAATCATGGCCATGAGAGGAATTGAAATTGTCTGCTTCTCAAAAGTATTCCTTCCCATAAAGTGCACTGTGGCGTGTTTTTCGAGCTCATTCTTTCGTACGTCCGTGTACTTAGAAAGATTTGTTAGGGTCAATACCAGCATTAACTCTTTGGCTTGTGTCTCCAAGGTTCAGTTAGTTTTCGCCAACCAAGTTCACTTTGTGATGATCACTAGGAATCTCGATTGATTGTACTAGTTGCATCAAAAGGTGATTGCAGGACCCGTTTTACTTTACTATGGCTAACGAAAGTCGTTTAGGATGGAGTTTGTTTATTATACTAAGATCTATGGCCATTGATATCTGGTTCTAGTTGTACACCAAATGTGAAACAAACGGACGCGATTGGGACGGAGGTACGTTGATGACGAAGTTCAGAGTGGTTCCTCCCGTCGACTATCAAGAATGCGCAGAGTGGTGAGTGGGTCATGTACTTTGGAGGCCAACCATTCGTCTTTCAGTTCAATGCCACAGTCAACCGGCCTACAATACGAGGTGAACAACTGATGATTTGACGTAAAAATGGTTAACCGGTATATGTTAGGCTGGTCTTATGGGCTATGGCTCCCGTGACCCGTTGTGTTAGGGTGTGGACGATGGGAGAGGTAATCACTCAGGCTCCGTGGCTTTAACTGAGTTGCTCATTGGGAAGGGACAGTTCATCAGAGTGGAACAGCAAGGGACGCTCTTAGGTAGATGTGGATTTGTTTTCATTTGTAACTGGATTGTTTATCTTCAAAGCGATCACATCTTACGGCTGAGTTGTTTTTAATGTTTTGATTTTATACCTTGCTTTTTATGTTCATTCATGAACCTATTCTCACAGTTGCATATCAGGTGAGCCTTACCCTTAATCACTGACGTATTTTTGACTCTGATGCTGTTGCAAATCCATATTTAGGACAACCATTTGACTGGTCACTAATGGCCTTCATGCTCAATAAATGTAACTTTCACTTTCACGCAATTAATGAATGAGCATTCCTTGTCTTTGTGGCAGTGGGTTTGGTTGTCCCATGATTTGTTTTGCGATCAACAACGCGAAACCTTCTGATGGTCACCCAGAGGTGTTGAACTCGACCGAATCTGACTGATGTCGCGAATTCGCCGTTGGGTCTTGTTGTTACTGATAACTTGACAGTAGTTCACTTCATTTGTGAATTTCCAGGGGGCTTTCTTCACGCAAACGCACTGTCAAGTTCGTCTCACACTCATATTAATCTTTTTAGAGTTTTCCCACTGAATCGCGTTATGTGCATCACTGCCACACGTTAGAAATATCTGTGCCTACTTTGAACCACGGACTGATTGTTTTTCTTTTTCGTGGATACTAGTGAATTAATTCCCGAGTGTTGTTCTTTGCAAATACTTAGCTCTTATGATGGCAGAACAATGCTTAGCTTAAGGTTTGACTTGCTTGTGTTGCGTTATCGGGGTTTGGAACTAGGCTGCTGGAATGGAAATTTCGATATCACTAAGGCGATAGGTGATGATTGCAATACCGAAATTATTTACGTAGTTCACTTTTGAAGTAGCTGGAGAATATTTCGCACTGTAACCACTGGGTTGTACAGATGTGGTCAGGGTGAATCAAGCACATGTAATCGGTTTCGATTTAGCCAGCAGGGAATCGAGGCGCCACCCAAATAGTTCATTACAATAACAGCATTATTGAGTAAAAATTAGATTTTCCATTGTTATGCTACACGATTTATACCGTCAAAAGTTTCTTCACATCCTTACAAGTTGTTACTACGGACCGTTAACTGTATCAGCTCAAACACAAACGTGAAAATAAATTACAGTGTAACATAAAGTATGTATTGGTGCGCCATACTTGTGTACCGTCATGGTAGTGTATGCGTGGCATACGACTCCTTTTAAACTTGTAAGATGGACCCATGTATTCTAATCATAGTCACTTTGGTGCCGACAGAAAGACAGTCAATCCCGTCAAGCTTCATAGACAAGGAAACAGTGATTAATCCAATCAACGATCAAGCAGCGACAAGAGGTAACCAATCAGAAAGACGATGGGGATCAATTTAGCGAAGTCCAGTTCAAAGGTGTTAAGCTGTAACTAATCAGATTTAAAGTCAAAAGATTACGCTACTTTGCTGTATAAAAACAGTCATTCGTCGAACTGTACCAAGTTCAAGGCTTCAAGTTCAAATTCCTGTGACTGACAATGAAACGTCCACAATCTTGCTGCCAAGCCTGGCGAACAAGTGAACACTTGAACCGTCAATCCCAACCTACCAAGCCCATCAATATTTTGAAAAATCTCAAAATCGACTTTGAGGTGATACCATTAAGTACACATTTCAACGATAAAGTCTTTGGGGGATTTGATAACTATAGGCTGGATGCTCGCGTTTAACCGCAGCTTATGCGGTCAAACAAACATTCTAGCCATCCATCCTTGAGACAAAAGACATTGGTCCAAGTTTTGCTCTTACTGGAGCTAAACACCAGATCATCTTTTGTCACAACTGAAAGTTCAACTGCGCTCCAAGTTCTACCGTGCTGTGCTGTTGATCTCCTTTTGACCTCTAATGCCTATGTGATAAACCACAGTAAGAGCGAGATTTGTGTATGATATCCTTTTTCAAAGGGGGATAGCTGGAAGGTAGAGCTGAATGCGAAAGCTGCGAGTGAACGTTAATGGTCCATCTGAGTTGTATCTCATGATGACGACTCGATTACTTGAACAATAGACGAGTGGATTGCAAGGGCCCGTATATTTCGGCTCAACTTTTATGCGAGAAAACACTGAAGGCAAGATAGCTTACGTTCGTGAAGTGATTCACAGCTTCATGATGGGCTGCATTTATCCTCCTTAAGGAGGTGATAGCTACAGATCAAAACTATCTTCCCTTCAGTACACTTGCTGTAAAATTTACATTCATATCAAGTATCATTTCTGTTTGCTTCAACAAATTCTTCAATCTAGACAGTCCAGAATCTTACGAAATTTGCCAAATCGGTCATCAAGACAATTATTCAGTCATGTATACACAGAAGTACATCAGTGACCACAACCTCACATTGCCAAACACCACAACGGGATAGAGTTTCGTTTGTTCACTGGAAAGAATGTGTTGGCGCACACAATAATAATCCAGACAGGAAACAAAATAGTTCATACGTGTGTACCACACAACACAACACAGACCGATTCAGATATACTTGGTTTACCTGTAAGCAGTTGGTTCCATTTTCAAGTTTTCATGGTCGGTTTCAAACTGGCACAACACTTGAAAGTAGTAAACTAAATGCGTGGTTTTCATACAGGATTTCTGATGCATAATCATTCCTAAACGTATCCGGCACGGACTGGTACCCTTATGTGTATCCAACTCTCAGCCTTAGGTGACAACATGTCTACCTGAATTAACATCGAAATATCAACAATGGAATAAACAGTTCAAAATCATTTTCACACATCTACACTACTAATAGGTTCAGTCTTGATGATGACTCTTCAGTTTGTCATGGTGTTCATACTTACGGCTACCTGGATTCGAATTCTGACCCGCGTTCTCACGAGGTGGCCGTACTGAGTACCGTGCCGTTGTCATCACAGGCGTGTTTGTTTGTGATTACTACTCAGATTGTTTCAAAATCTTCTGCAACTACAGTTACAACCGTCCTGTTAACTTAAATCGATTGCCTCACGGCCAGGACTTCCCTCCAAATTCAGGTCACCCAAATCAGTAAACCTGATCAGCGACGTTTGGATTACTGGTAAGCGGTAGGAGATTGGGTTGGTATAAGTTGTGCATCATCCGTAATTCATTGCAGCTGTCGCATTCCCGTGGACTTTTCAGTTTGCTTTTTTTCGAAAGGAAGTACTTGAGTTTCGCTCTCGTCACAACTTGTCAGTACTGCATATCCTCACCACGATCGGGATTAGAACTCCGGCTACGCTTTCATGAGGCAGCCGTTTTGACCATAGCTCCATTTACCTCACGTTAAACACGATTGAATCATATGTGAACGCTCAGCCACATTCACCTGGCGGTTATGTTCAGATTGATCGGTTTTCTCGAGAAGAGAATCTGTAACTGTCATATTATCCTCAGCAACTTTTGAGATGTATACTGATTACTGACACGAATTGGGGAGTCGGCTTGTGTAGACTGAATGCCACTCAGAATTGTTTGCATTTTTCGCCTTCGCATGAATTACAAAGTTAACCCCTTTAGAAAAAGGCACTATTCGAAACTTCGTTCATATTAAGATTTGTTAGTAGTTCATGCTCTCATCAATTATTCTCAGCAAGCTTAACGAGGCTGGAAGTGACTGCATCAACTGATGAAATGTGAGGTATGTTTAGTATTTTTCATTAACTTTATTCATTAGGATTATAGCGGCTATGTGCGCCTTGTAGGCAACTCATATTACATGCCTGAAGAGTGGAAATTCAAGAAATTATGAATCACGAAAAGATATATATAACTTGAATCATATATATATATGACTTAAATCTGAGTGGTTATCTATACACATTGCGGTTTTCCTTGTAATTCGTCCCCAGAGTTTTTTGATTGAGTTCTGGAAACAGTAAAAGATTTTCTGCATTGGATTGAAGAACGGTGTATAGAGTGGAAGATGCCATGTTCATCCGCCAATAGATTGCGTTACTTCTTTTGTGTCAAGGCGCATTACCAAACACATACACCACCTTAACAATAGACCACTCGGCACAGAATTTCGCCGAACTTTTTTTATTGAACTTGAAATTTACCTCGTGACATTCATACTACATATTGCCTTCCAAATATATTCCTATCTATGAAGCTTGTTAGACAGCGTACATTCTTATTTTGGACGTCTATTTTAATCCACATACTGTGTCCACAGCTGTGTGGGCACTTACATCCGTCGCATCTGTGCTTTTCAACATGTAAGTTCGGAGTGGGGGTGACAAATATTACACTAGGCATAAGTGGGCCTCTAAGGTCAATCACTCTCAACCGCTGCCTTGACAGGCTGTGTGTAAAACCAGTCCACCAATGTTCTCTCAATGTGCGTCAAATACGTCAGAAAACTAGAGTAGCAGGTTGTCTGCAAATTTCCGAAGGAGATAAATCAAGACGTCGAATTGTAGAAGTTCCGAAGCCATCGTAAACTGCAATAAGGTGATGGGTATTACCGTTTTAGGATGTTGAAATGGCTTTAGTTTAGATTCTTGTAGTTTGCCTGTTTCAAAGATGTAGTGAAGCCTCTTCTTAGGATAATTATTAGTGAAAGCTACAATTCACCACAAGGAACTGCGTCGACTCAGTCTGTTACAAAGGATTGTTTCCAAGCCTTCAGAAGTATCTGCCTACTTCGCGTGTCCAGAGAGACAATTTAAACTTTGCCTCACAATCAGAGGATTGTTAAACCATTAAAATTTTTGCCGCTCATTTTTTTAAATTCCCTCAAAGTACATCATTGGTTGCTGTCGTGTATGGCACAACAGATGGACCACGTAACACGTTAAGCCTGTCGATCGGTAGAGGAATCGAACATATTTTCTGTACCATGTGATTGCCACAAGCTCTTAAACTGTTTCCAGCGTTCTTGTTCAACAAGAAACGCTGTAGCCTGTTACATTTTGGAGTCTGTATGTCTATTATTGAATCGAGGTTAGTTTAAATTGAAGAAATTTGACGGTTCACTGAATTGCCAAAAATACGATCAAATTCGTTTATCCTGGTTTGCGTCTACTTTAAACATGCGTGTAATTATTGCATATGTCGTGCTTTGGAACAAGACAATTAACCACATACGGTGAATAGCTGCAATTATTTGTGGATGTAGAGAACTATTCATGCAGTCCGACTGTTTTTGTGTGTAGGTGTAAATTAAGCAAACTATTCATTTATAAACTGACCGTAGGATATTGGCCAATATTTTGTGTTGGAACAGTTTGCAACATCCGGTTAGAGGGAAATCCACAACTCAAACAATCTTTAAAGAAGTCGGATTCCCTTGGCTTTCCCTAGTTTAATACACTTGAAGTACATTTAGAAAGGGAGAGTTCTATATAACTATCATCTTAACAATGTCTCCATACGTACACATATCATAGCCACACTGGTGATTTCGTAAAATATACAGGATATAATAGACAGGTCATTCTCACCTTTTACAATACATCAGTGTCTTACCTGAATTTACCTGGTTGGTGGCGCTCGTCATGAATGCCCGTTCCTATTGCGGTCTGACGATTGGAAACCGTTTCTCATAATTATTACACGCGAAATCGTTCACCAAACTAATTCAGATGTTGCAAGTTGTGCTCTGTGAGAGTAATCTGTGGAAAAGCCTGCAATGTTAAAAGCCGCAATTATGAACACGATTTTTCCCGCGCTTTCTGTTTCAGTTCAATATCATGAACGGGCACCATTCGACCACACACAGATGTGCGGAAGCGTCTACATGTGTCCGTGCTAGTAGTTCGGCTCTGATGGCGTGGGAAACTGCACACCGAGGTTCAAGGCTGGTATAGAGCTAATTAGGAACGGATACGTGATTAGGGCTTTAGCACAATGTCTCGCTGGAAAGCGGGTGGGCTGAGACCAATGGCTGAGTTGTGGTCGCAGACCGGGCTTTGGATTTTCGCCTTTCCTTCCTACACGTCCACCACCATCATCCACCGCAAACACAATAGCAGCTGTGCTTACGACTTGATGATGATAATTAGCGCTTGGGCCCACCGCCAAGTGAGGCAACCGCATCAACGCACTTGGGGCAATTAGCACCTGTGTGTACCCTGATTTGAAGTAAGTGGTGAACAGTCACGGACACGCGTAATCAGCTTGGGTGGTCTGGTTGGCGGTCTGCCGTCTTTTTACCACTCCGTCGGTAAGTGCACGCGTGCGCTTTCACGTGCAAAGGTAGGGAGGAGAGCACCAGAATGAGAAGTGCGTCCGAACCTTATTCTGCTGTGGGCTCGAATTGGGCTAAGTTACAACGGCGTAAACTTTTCTGGGTCAAATGGGAATCTGAGCGTATGTCGTCGTAATCATGGCGTTCGCCTGTCTTTACAATGGGAACACAATTGTTGTGTGGGTCGTGACGGGCGCGCGCGAGTGAGTTTCCAGTGTTCCCGTAAGTTGATGTGAGTCGTCCGATTGATATATTGCGTGATAAATTCGTCTGAGCATCACTTGTGGTGATAGTGTAACGAGGTTGCGTCTGTGTTCGATCTGAAATATAGGCAGAATATCAGATACGTCTGCGATTGTGGGATACGATGTTCACCAATCCAGTTTTGTGACGGTAACCAAGACTCATTTTTGTTTGGGCAGGGCGCATTTGGATGATCACGGCGGACAGAAGATATGATCTGGCTTCATCGCGCTTACTTTCAAACCCACCATTGCAACATTCAGATGGTTATTTTGGAACAGGGACAAGGAATCTTGCTGGTAGTGATCACACGTTTGAGAGACTAAGATCACTTGAGTCACTGGTGGCCAAGTCACAATTACCTGTAGTAATGGTTGGCGGCATCCCGTTTGAATTAGCCTGCCACAGTGACCGAAACCAAAGGACGCCTGCACCTATGCATCACCACAAGTGGCCTACAGTGTATCACTTGTGGTTCCACCCTCACATCAGATCCAGTGTAAACCCGAAGGCATAAGACAAGGAGGTGTATGAGTGAGGCCTTCGTATCCAACCGGCCAATGCTGGGTGTGTAGTTTTTCCCCTTCCAAGCAATAATCTGCGCGATCCGACTGGTCTAGGTAAACTTCCTTATACTTAACTTTGGTAAACGAAATTTGTTTGCCTGTGGCCCAGCAGTATAATATATTTAAACCACTCGACAGCTTACCGTTTTCAGACACATTGCCCGTCATACGTCAAACATATTTTTGGCGTTATCGCATTCAGTGGTAATGTGGTGGATTGTCAGGTCGGAGGTGCGAGTTTTCGAACGCTCGGCCGAAT
>QNGE01005813.1:12263-38584 GCA_008508345.1 Paragonimus westermani
TGTGATGTGCTAAGATTTGCTGTTGAGACTGCCGTTTTAGCAGCGGCCTCGATCTCCTCTGCGATAACAGAAGTGGGGCAGGTGTTGGCTGAACAACCAGAAGATATTACACCTTTCTTCACAGTCAACATGCATTTTTTGCGCAGGGATGATGGCTTGACGATTGGCAATTTTTGAACGGTAGCTGACTTAGCGGGCATTACTATATGATATTCAACTTTTATCAATTGGTAATGTTCAAAAAGTCTCGAAGCAAGTGAATATGACAAAATACAACAAATAGTACGTAAATTTGAGTGATCAAACGGTAAAAACGGGATATGCACTAGCACGCAATAATAACTGGCCTTTTTCGAAACACGCGCCAACCTTTTTTTGGTTAACGAGTTAGGGAAACCAAGGTTTACGATAATGTTGTGAGCTTCTCCGCCGACGAGATGCACAAGATCAGCAACTTCCTTGTCCAACTCAGATTTTGTGACCAAATGATTTTATACTTCACGAAAACTTAGATTATCATATAGGTGATCCATTTCACTAATGGATTGAAGAAATGGTGCCGAAGTATGGCGAGTGGGGTCGAATTGACTCGAAGGTGGCCGGATGAGTAGAAAATGCGGAACTCAGTATGATGCGTAAACACGGCAACTGTATTCATGGACTGTAGGCATGCGAAAAGGAAGTTGCGGTGGTGGAACAAGTATATAACGAAAAGGGAGGTAAAACATGCCAGCCACACAAAAATCACTCTTATGGACGACCTTCGGGGAAGTGACCTGCACTGAGAATTGCTGAAATATCTCGACTAACGTCTGCCCTTGAAGTCTTCGTGATTTCCTACTGACAGCAGTGCATACTTTCAGCAACCCTTACATCAAACCTGCGGTGACGCCAAAAACGTCACTTGGATCTGCCAGTGGATTCTCTCTTCCTGTTTGAGCGTTATCAAACAACACCACGACAGCGACAAAGTCGCTCGTGCCTCATCTGGAAAACTTTAAACTCTAGGCTAGTAACTCACACACATTACACGACACATCTGCAAGATTCTTCTCAGAATGGATAATGACTGTCGAAGATGACGCAGGATACCGCATGGCTTGGTCCATACTTTCAGTGACTTTCTCAACGAACTGTGCTTATACAAGGATAGAACTACGACCCCATACATAGAAGTGAACGGCTCACCAGTTTAGACCCTGGCATCGGGTGGCGCACAGCGTTCCTTCCGAATGTTGCCCGCCTTTACTTTGCACACGAAATATCTGCAAGAACGAACCGAAAGTTTCCGTTGTTAAATTTTTCATGTTTTTAGTCCCTTGTTGCGTGATTTCCACGCGCGTTATTTTCTTCGTGCACACAGACTAATTGTCAACTGCCTCGATCGATTCAACACTCCGTCTCGCGCACGCCCTGCCTTCCGTTTCTACGTGACCGTAATCATCCTCGTCATGCAGTGACAACACCCTGTTTAGCATGTTGGGGGAACCAAGTTTGCCGAAACTTCTGTCATTTAACAGTAGACCTCTTCCAACTCACATGGGATCTAGTGTGGCTGAATGTATCGTGAGTAATTGCTGTGAGCCGCTGAAATTAGCTTTCTAACGCTGTTGATCCATTCCTCCATCCTTACACAATGAGTATGAAAACGATTGATCGAGTATTTCCAGATTGGTTGAAAAGAAAGAGAGCAGTTTATTTGATCCCATATTGAGAACAGCGGTGATACTCACTGCCCGAACAGAAAGGACAGAAGAGAGTGTGGAAAAAACCGGAATGCAGCCTTGAAAATTTCTTGTCGGGATAGCAGTTTCGTTTGGTCTAAACAAACGGTTCTGCCAATAATCCGAAACCACGTTAACCAGCCAAAAAACTGAAAAAGATGTTGTTTAGAATAGTTTACAATCTGCTGCATGCAGCACACTGTGCAGTCGAATATGTTGGCACATATTTTCAATCGACACCTAGTAACGCAGAGTTGCTCGCGCCATTTTGGTTTTCAATTGCACAGTAGATGTGCTCGTCTTGCTGATCCTTTGACTCATGGTTGCTCTCGTCGTCTTTTACAGGAATGTCGCCGGGACCCGTGCTTGGGAAAATCGCTGCCCCATGGTGTCTGTACATTGCATTTAGCTGCTTCACAAGTGTTACGAGTAACCCAAGCCAGAACGCCCGGCTTGTCTGGTGCAAATTCCAGTGACAACCCGGCGGTTATGCATATATATGTGCGAGTATTGAGTCCTACGCGCAGATCATACGAGCAGATGAATGATGACTATCATCTGGATCCTCGCGAATCTGAACGTTCGCAACTCGGTACATTTCACTCGGTTTTTCGAAGATGCCCACAGGTTTCTAACCGTACTGAATAACAAGCCAGCAATCGTAATGTGGTTGAACAGTTACTGGCAGAAGCTAAATCCAAGGCGTCAACTTCGGAACCGAATGGGCCCTTACACATGTGGGACCGGCTATAGATGGAGAACGACCAACCTGTCATCGGAATGAGGGTGTAGAGCGGGCTTCGGTCTCGAAGATGGCCACTTATTCCGGCGATCCACAAAGAACGTGCTATTCGCCTGGCGCGCGTAGATGTTCACATGGGACGAAAACACATGTTGGAACTATTGTGGCGAAGGGTATTTTGGCCCATTGCGCAGAAAGATGGTACTGAGTTAATTCTAGCCAGTCACAACTGCTAACAGGACCGGGGAACAATGAAGACAAGCCGTCGACGCAATCCATTGTGACAGACCTGGCTGCGAACACATGATGCGGAGGCACTTTTGGCCTACTCCCAACACGTCCAGATTGAAGTCGTCACATAGTTGTCATGCTTGACCAATTCATACAATGTAAGCCATGCCAACAGCAGATCAGACGGGCGGAACAGTCTCACAAGCTTCCATCAGAGATTTCCTGGCTCGCTTTAGAGTACCGCAGCGAGGTATCACGATTCAGTGTCCGTGTTTTGAGGGGCGTCCGTCTCAGGAGGTGTTGAAGTATTGAGAGATTCAGTGCCACCCGTACCAACCACAAACGAAGGACTTGACGGAGCGGTTTGATATTAAAATTATTGAATGGTTGTATATTGCAGGCGATAACTGGGAAGAGGGACTACCATATGTGTTCTTGGGTACCGCACGACAGAGCGTGCAACAATTGACAGCTCACGAGTTGAGCCACCATATGGGGAAAACCAAGGATTCTCTTGTATGTCTGCATTCACAGACGCTGAAGTATAGTGATTATCGCAAGGGCGGCGATGCCTGGAACATCGTGCACTTGAACGGACAATAGAAAGGACGCCGCCGAAATAACAGAAGTTGTGACGTGAGGCAAACTACGCAAACGTCGTTTGTTTAAGTTTGGAGACCGGAGACCTCCCGTCTAGGTTCGGACAAATCTAACAGATGATGGAACGATCACTAACTATCAAGGACCACTAGAATACGGGTCTTCAAATCAGCCAAGGTCCTGGTGGGCGATATATTAGTGCTATACATCCGGCGACCCAACATAATAGAGGCAGGTTTCTTGAAGAAGGAGCGGGTGTGGTGAACTGCCAAACCGGAGGTAGGAATATTAGAACCTTCAGCGGAATACCTCAACGCGGAGAGAAAGCATGTTCAAAAAGCCACAGCTAGCAGACCATGGCCTACCAGGACGACCGGAGTTGTCACTGCTCAACAAGATCGGACCAACGGACGATAAATTACAGGCGAACAACCCTCGGCAGAAGGCATCGTTCATGCACACATACGAGTTGGTAGAGCACCCGACATGCCAGCGGGAACCGGGTGTGCTGTGGACAGGAATTCTTGTTCGTAAACGCAAGGGGCGCGTGACATGGCGATCAACGTATTGGACAATAACAACTGTGCTCTACTGAACGCCTTTTGGCTACACTAATTAGCCATCGGCGGTCAAAATATCTTTTTACCCGCTGACGCATTTTATTACTTTCTTATGTATCCAGAGGATAGCAACTCTAGTGGTCACCACTGAGCCTATTTCCATTTACATTGGCCTGTTGTATCTTTGGATGTATGTACAGTGGCGCCCAACTTTGAAGTGAGGCTATTACTATGTCAAAATTAATTCGGGACTTGAACGAAGTCAATTGCCTTATTTCTTTACCACCGGAAGCATCACAACTATCTTGTGCCCAGCGAGATAATCCTGTAGTGTCCATGTCATACTACACCATAACCTTAACACGTCTATGCTACACGCCGAAGTTGTAGTGAGATCACCTTCCACGTCCACAAAAGCCTGAACTCCCTACGACAGAAGAGCAGCCTTACTAGTACTACCGTACTTGTTCATATTACTTCGTGAATGTGAATTTACTACAAACCATTGACATCAATCCTAGTGTACTGGCTTGGGTGTCGCAGTTCTACTCGTGGCTGTATAATGAATCTCTCGTCATCTCCAAAACCGCAGGCTGCATTATTGAATTAACTGGTTTAGCCAAAGCTGCTGGGAAGGCCGCCAAACCCCGGCGCTTTGTAATATGCCAGTGAAGAAGGAGAACAGGGGTGTGTTGGTAACCGTTTATGGAAAACACGTAACACTACTACAAAAGTAAGGAAACGGTAAGAAACGATATAGGGCATTACGTCACAGTTCGATCAGTCAAGTTGTCCTCAATTGGGGTCTCTTCCACAGCGACTGTACAAACCACCGGCTTACGCGCGTCCACTTAGTTTCGGTTTCACTTCACACTATCCCCTACTACTTAAGACAGCGTCCTCGCTGTCACACCCAAGCCTCCGTCTGGCGGAACCCCGACCTCTGACCCTAACTCTGGCACATCGTCTTCAGCTCCTCCTGGCAAATCATTGTCCATGCTATCCATGAATGGTTTCAGGCGGTTATAGTGGACGACCACAGGTAGATTAGTTGGGAATGTCGGATCTCTTATTGAACAAGTTGAGTCAGATGTTACACGTTTTACGACAAACGGTCCTTTCCATCGTGTCTGCAGTTTTGCAGGGACGCCTGGGCGCATCGTTTCCTTGTGCAACCATACCTTATCCTCGGGTCTCAAAGGGGCCCCAAATACCTTTTTATCATAGTATTCCTTATGATGCCGGTGTGCACTCTGTAAGTGTGTTCTCGCCATTTCGTGTGCTGACCGTCACGTATCGATTAGCTTGCAAACATATTCCGCTACCGTGGGGTGTATTCGGACGGCTGAGGACAGGCAGATATCGGAAGGTAGTCGGATTTCTCGGCCAGTCCACAGGAAGTGAGGCGTTTGTTTAGTAGACGCATGAACACATGTGTGATAGGCTAGTACACACTTTGGAATCGCCGGATCTGAATCGAGCGGGTTGCGATCTACAAACGCTTTTAGCAATTGCGAAAGTGAGCGATTGGTCCTTTCCACTTGTCCGTTGCTTTGAGGATGATAGGCGGTCGTTCGGGTTTTGTCAATTCCCAAAATACGACAGATTTCTTGCAATAACGTGCTTTCGAAATTGGACCCCTGGTCAGAGTGCAGCTGCTCCGGCGCTCCCCAGTGGCACACCCAGTGCTCAACGATCGCATTGCCAACCGTCTTCGCATCAATGTGGGATAAAGGTACTGCTTCACACCATTTTGTAAAATAGTCCATCAACACGAGGACATACCGCTTGCCTCTCGACGTTTCTGTTAGGGGGCCTATGATGTCTACACCAACTAATTCATTTGGATAGCTAGTATGTATTGTGTAAGTCGTGTGCATGGCTTACTGGGCCTTCGGCTCATGCTTGCTTGTATTTTTCCCCTTTTCAGAACTATTGTTCGAACCCCTACTTCGGAAGAGCGCTGTCCCCTGGTGCGTTTACGTTGCCTGAAGGTTGGTCCGCGTAGTCACGGACATCCAGAGTAGAGTTGACTGGCCTGCATGTTACAGCTGTAATCAATTCTGAAGGTCGACTGGGGTTTCCGCTGGGGGAGACGGCTTCCTTTCATAACTGGGAAAAAATAATTTGAACCGCTCAATAATACGTCGAGTGACCTAGAAGCCGAATTTTTGCATTGGTTTCCCAAGCTGTACGCTTGAAAGAGGCACGTGTGAGATATACAAGTGTGTATTATAAATGTAGACCATATATATCAGAGATACCTGAGGTGAAGGCGAAATATCTGTGAACATGTGGTGACAGATATATAGAAATATTGTGACAAAAATGTATATATATACGTGTATTTTTCATTTGCCCAACCTGCTAAAACTATTAGAGGTGTTGATTTTGCCAAGGGTTGTTGCGTTATTTTGAGATTGTTGAGGTTTGCTTGATGTTGAAAGGTGCCCTTACGCTTTTCTCTCTTCCCCAAATGAAATACATTACCAACCCTTGTTCTTACATCAACTACTTTGACCGTTTCCCTTACCCTTATTTAGCCCGAGCCCCGTAAACTTCCAAATACCGAAATTAGACATTTTTCTCCCATATTTTTCCTCGAGCAAATCATGATTCCCGTCGTTTTTCGATGCATGAACAGTCGTTTTGCTCTGACCAAACCAATGACCACCTGTTTGGGTGAGCTCAACCCGTTTTATCGTCCACCATTGTTGATCGGTGCCTGGTTGTCAATTTGTTGTGCGGGCACTTTCTTTCTCTGATTTCTGAGGATTTGACACCGAACATTATTTTAATGACATGTGTTTACTCATGTATATACAATGCCCAAATTGTTATGAAATGTGCACTCGGCGCTTAATAATAAGTCCAACAGAACGATGTCATATGAGCTTTAGTTGACACGCACATTCCATGCGGCCCCCGAAACCGTCGACTCAATTCTCCGTTCACCCCAATTAAATCTGGAGTGCATAGCAAAATACCACAATAAACAGTAGATTGGGTTATATATTCCAAAAATCGTAGCAAAACTAATAATATCGAACGAGTTCTTCGTCAAAAGTTCCCCATACATATTGCCTGTCATATTAAATGTTATAACCCCACATTTTCTCATCTCACGTGCGGAATTACGTTCTCCCTCCAGCTTCCCATATTATCTATTGAGCGAGGAAATTTTCCCTACGACGGATGGACGCACGGAACTTCGTCTAAGCTGAACGGTTCACGAGATGTTCAACTTTGTGACGTTTTCGAGCAATCGACGAAATGCTGCGATGGAATCTGCCCATTCGTTCGTTTGATTTTGGGATTTTCCGCCGTGCCTCGCCAAAGCCGATTTATCTTGACAAGTTCCGGACGCCAATTTCATTCCCAAACAGCAGAAACTTCCAAAGATGCGTTTGGACATTCTCTCTGAGTGACCTTGATATATTTAAAAAATCGCCCATCCCACAACCTTGTAAACAGTGAATTAGTGTAACAACCCATTTTTTGAGACTAAATCCGTAAAGTGAGCGAACTATCTCTTCCTCTGTCGCTTGCATCAAAATTCCATAAACTACAGTCATTTTCACTTTGACCACGTACTTCTTGCAACAAACTTCACGTTTGTGCTACTGTTAAATTATTCGTTTTCGTATGGATTGTAAATATCTACAGTGATCGCGCATAACCAAGCGTGCTCCTCACATATGCGTTGAGAAATATATTATTATTATCATCATTATTATTATTATAGGTGAGAGACCATTTTCTTGTACATTGATTCAATTAGTACCGTATTAAATCCAGTTACTACGAGCGCCCTCTCGCTCACCGTTCCGAGGAGAGATTGCCTCTGTCGTTGAATATTGAAAGGCATTTACTGGATCGACTGATTACGCGTAACTCGGTGTGAACATGAATCGTTAGCGAACGATTCAATAGCACTCGAATTCCCCAACATATGACCGAGACTTTCACACTCTACCAAGCACGAGAGTGATTCCTGTCATTGAATTCTGGCGTTCCGCAAGAGTGACGAAGTCGGACATTGTGTAAGGTTCCACCGGTCCTAACAATCATGGCGTTATCGAGGCTTATCCTGCCACCTGTGACCAGCGTTTTGCCACCGGACGATCAAGCTCTTCTTTTCCAATCGAGGCTCCTACAATGTCCCATGAACCATTCCCCATGTTGAACAAGAATCATTTGAATACCCATAACTACGGCGATGTCCCCCTTTCTGTTACTTCTAATTCTTTGAAGTTAACGAACGACCTTTTCGTGCCGAATGTTTTAAGTAATTCTAAAAACTTTCTCAATGATAAGGTCCTATCTGAACTGAGTGCTGTTGAGCATGATTGTTGTTTGTTTGAGACCCATAGAACTAAGCAGGGATCCGGCCCAGTGATAGTGATAGGGACGGTGGTAGCCCCACCGGCGATGATGGAGTGTGTCCAAATCCAGTGTTGTTTTGCCTGTTTTGCTTACTCGTGCTCTGATGAATGTTTCTAATGAAGTTTCTGATGATCTGTTAGAGGATGAGCTGACCTTGAAGACAGAGGAGCTAGAACTGAGACGTAGACTGCTCGAACTCCACAAAAGACACGGTAGGACCGCGACATCTGAGCCCGTCCCGACAGCCGGTACTGAGTTTAGCACACCATGCCACCCTGGTCAATCGAGGGCCTACGAAGCAAACCTTTTCTGTTTAGACCCTGTCGAGCCGTTAGAGCGGGCTCTCAGACCTTTGATTCTTGGAGCTAATCTTGCGAAAACTGGGGTGGATAGTTTCGATGGGTCCCCGAAGAACTACTTTACCTTTCTCAGAAATTTTGAAGGTAACTTGGTAGACGAGTTAGTCGACGAAGGATCGAAGCTTACGTATTTGTTGCATTATCGTCGCGGTAGGGCGAAAGAGGCAATTAAGCACTGTGCACTCTTGCCAAAGGGGGTGGGTTTTACAGAGGCTATGAGGATTTTGCACCAGCGGTTCGGCCGCCGATACGATATTATGCAAGCGGTAAGTAAGGAGGTTTTCATAGGTCCTAGATTAGTCGCTGGCGACGTTGATGGCTTGCGTGGACGAGCCAGCCAAATGAAAGGCCGTCAGGCGATGTTAATGCAGCTAGATTACGGTGCAGATCTAAACTGCACAACAAACCTCATTGAAGCAGTTGAGCGATTGCCTCACCATCTGCAGGATAGATGAGCAGAGGTTGCCGATGGTATAAGTGAGTTCGGGAGGGAACCTAATTTTAGCGATTTCTTACGTTTCTATGAGGAAAAATGGCGGTCAGTGCTAGCCAGTATGGTCAGTTGGCTGCTCGCTCAGAAATCAGGACGATTAATTCACCGTCCTCTGGACATTCTGGGATCAGATACTCGAGGAGCAACGTCGAAGTAGGTGTGTCTTACGAAAAGGTGAAATTAGTGTCCGGTTTCTAAGGGAAATCACTATATACCAGATTGCAGTTGGTTCAGTGGTCAGCCTTTGGAGCAACGCAAAACAATGCTGAAGAATACCGGACGCTGTTTTGTTTGCCTAAAAGCGAACCATGTGGCCAAGTCTTGTAGAGTACAGATACGATGTGCGGTACCGAGTTGTGGTCGATGCCATCATACGTTGGTCCATGAGGATAAGCCCGAACTGGGTAAGGAGGAGACGACAAGGTCATCCTTGTTTGGTGTTACGTCCAATGTAAACGGCGTATGTCTAGGATTCGTCCCGATCAGGTTGGTTGGCCCGGAAACGTCAGTGACAACGTATGCCTCTCTGGATAACGGGTCTGACACTATATTGCTTGATTAATCTATCGCAAGGACAATTGGTTTGCAGGGACAGCCCTGCCAGATGATGTTCCGTACTATACACGGAACTTTTGCAACATCATGCACTAGGGTATCAATTGAGTTGCAATCGTTGGATCAGGAGAATCCCATCACAGCTGATTCAGTTTATACAGTGAAACAGCTGCCACCGACCCTGGCTGACGTTATCCACCAGTCAGAAGTGGATAGATGGACTCACCTAAAGGATGTTCCCTTTAAGAGTTTAACCAGAACTGGCGTGGGGACTTTGATGGGATGCGATGTCCCTGAAGCGCATTGGGTGCTGGAGCAGAGGCTGAGAAGCATCAATGAGCCTCATGCGAGTAAGACCATTTTCGGTTGGAGCCTCCGAGGTACATGTCGCACCGGAGCCCGGAACGAACACTGTGTAAACCTCATTGGAGTATGTTCGGCATCGTTGAATGATCCGATCCGAAGGATGTATGAGTTGGATTATACTGACGGATGCAAATCGGAGATTAAAGAGCCTTCTGTGGAGGACAAGCTAGCATTGAATATGACTGATAGCAATGTAATACCCAAGCATGGTCATTTTGCGATAGGTTTGCCGTGGAGACAAGATAGATGGTATTGCAAAACAATGAGGAGATAAAGGCAGCCGTTCTATCGTCCAGGTCAATGTACTTCCTAATTCGTGAGTTGACTCCGATACGTGACGTTTTACTATGATCAGATTCTACGATAGTGTTGCAGTGCCTACAGAACACATCATCGCGTTTGGCAACTTGCGTTGCCAGTCGTCTAGTACTCATCTACGACCATATTTCTGCTTTACAGTGGAGGCGTGTGTCTTCAGAATTAAATCAGGTCGATGTGGCGTCTGGGGGAGCGCCAAAAGCCTTGACCGAGAAGATGAACCTTTGGTTACGGGGTCCCAACTTTCTGTTGAACTCAAAAGAACAGTGGCAGAAAATGCCAACCTTGTGTTTGTTAAAGGCGCACTCGTGTGACTTCCACGAAATCGGACCTTAATTTAAAACTGGACCAGCTGGTACCAAGGTATTCTAGATGGACTAAGTTACTGTGGGCCATTGCTTGGTTATCACGTTACGTTAACTTTATGTCCGTGGTTATATCCACTGACAAAGCGCGTCAATCAGAGTAGAAACCCTTCATTCTGGCGAAATCAATGTCTTTTGTCTCAAACTAGTAAAGCTCGTGCAGGAGCGCGAGTCCTCCAAGGAACTCAGTGTCCTGAAATCGATCACCGTAAATCCTCGTGAGGTAGGTAGACTTGAAAGATTGCTGCCAGCGTTGAAAGATAGAGCACTGCATCTTGGCGGTAGAATCGGACAAGAAAATGGAGACGGTGTGGAGCTGGTGATTATTCTTAGCCAAAGTGCTGTCACAATTCCTTCGATACGTCACTATCACGAGTCCACAGGGCATGTGCTTGCCAGCATCAGAAGGCAGTTTTGGATTTTAAAGGATATGGCGGCCGATAAACGAGTGTTAAGTGAGTGCTGTCACTGTAAAAGGGTTTATGCTAAGCAGTGCACTCAAACGATGGCGCCAATTCCGTCGATGAGAGCGTCGACCGACGGTTACCCATTCAGATACTGTGGGGTGGATTATTTCGGCCCATTCAAGGTGCGTAGAGGAAGGAGCGAGCTCAAACGTTATGGCTACATATTTACCTGTTCGCAGACTCGTGCCATTCATATCGAAGTGGCCCATTCCATGTCTACGGATTCTTTTCTCATGGCTCTGATGCGATTTTTGGGAAGGCGAGGCAAGCCGGACGCCATTAACTGTGACAACGGTTCCAACTTTGTTGGAGCAGACTTGGAGCTAAAACGAAGGCTGCGACAACTGGACCAGTGTGTGTTGACAGATAGGCTATCAAATCAAGGAATTGATTGGTATTTTATTCCTTCGGGTGCAAGTCATCGGGTCGGAGCCTGGGAGCGAATGATCCGAACAGTGAGACGAGTTCTGTCGTCGGCAACACAACAGCAAGTGATGAATGAAGAATCGCTCACCACTTACATGGTGGAAGTTGAACGAATCGTGTAAGATAGGCCACTCGTGTTTGTTTATGATGATCCAGATAGTCCCCAGGTACTTGGTCCTAGTGATTTGCTGTTGTTCCGCTCGAATGTGGACCTAAGTACAGATGAGGTTACGTTGTGCGAATGTTACACCAATGGCTGGAGACAAGCACAGCACTTATCTAGTATGTATTGGAAACGATGGCGGAGGAATTACCTACCCCAGCTGCAGGTTATGTATAAGTGGTTGAAGACTTCGCGTGATCTTCAAGTAGACGATGTAGTTCTCCTTCACGAAAAAGCCTCCAGAGGTGTTTGGCCCGAAGGTATAACCACCGTGGGTGACGACAGACACGTACACCAGGTGTCAGTAAGAACTTCAGATAGCACTGTAAGACAAGACATTAGATCACTGTTTTCTAGAAGTGTCTGCAGAGTAACACAAAGTAACTACGAAGAAAGCAGTAGGTGCGGTCATTCCCGTCGAACCGGTCGTTGTCGCTGTTCATATTGCCACCTTGAGTTTGAAAAACCAGCCAGTTCTCGAGGCCCGGTGTTGATTTTGCCAAGGGTTGTTGCGTTATTTTGAGATTGTTGAGGTTTGCTTGATGTTGAAAGGTGCCCTTACGCTTTTCTCTCTTCCCCAAATGAAATACATTACCAACCCTTGTTCTTACATCAACTACTTTGACCGTTTCCCTTACCCTTATTTAGCCCGAGCCCCGTAAACTTCCAAATACCGAAATTAGACATTTTTCTCCCATATTTTTCCTCGAGCAAATCATGATTCCCGTCGTTTTTCGATGCATGAACAGTCGTTTTGCTCTGACCAAACCAATGACCACCTGTTTGGGTGAGCTCAACCCGTTTTATCGTCCACCATTGTTGATCGGTGCCTGGTTGTCAATTTGTTGTGCGGGCACTTTCTTTCTCTGATTTCTGAAGATTTTCACATTCGAGGTGAGAGACATTTTTCTTATACATCGATTCAATTAGTTCCGTATTAAATCTAGTTATTACGAGCGCCTTCTCGCTCACACTCCCGAGGATAGATTATCTCTGTCGTTGAATATTGAGAGGAATTCACTTGATTGACAGATTACACGTAATTCGGTGTGAACTTGAATCGTTAGCGAACGATACAATAATGGGTGAATTTTGTAAAATCCCTCATTTCGTCTAATGGACCAATTCGGAGACTATTCAGGGTTTCACTAGGGATTTGGGACAAAATCCCTAAGGAATCCCCACTATGGGTAGGTTGGCAATTTCCTGATTTGTCCAATCCCCGTGTTCTAAATCACCCCTAAATTAACCCTTAATCGCCACCACCGTTGACAGTTTGAGGTAAAAGTAATGTCATTTAGTGATGAAGATGTTGCCAGAGGTGCCGCGGATGTACTTGTGGACGGCTGTGGCAACCTTGGCGGTGACGTGGGATTAAGAGGACAAATATTTGGAAAAGAGTCAAAAAGTGGGCGGGAAGATGAAGTGGGGACGGCTGAACGAGGCAGGCTTGGAGTAACTGCTGGACCAGGCGCCTCAGTAAGAGATCTGGGACGGTGGGGTGTGGAGATATCCAGGGAGGAAGCAACGGAACTGCAGAAAAGGGAGACTGGAACGCCTTGAATGGAAGGCGTGAATGTGTGGAACTTCTGCTTTCCCGAAGAGCCATCTGCCCCAAGAGGAACGCCGGATAACGTGCTGTTGTGGCACCAGTAGCACGCTCGAGCGAACAGCTATAAATAAATAATATATATTTCCTAACGCATATGTGAGAAGCACGCTTGGTTATGCGCGATCACTGTAGATATTTACAATCCATACGAAAACGAATAATTTAACAGTAGCACAAACGTGAAGTTTGTTGCAAGAAGTACGTGGTCAAAGTGAAAATGACTGTAGTTTATGGAACTTTGATGCAAGCGACAGAGGAAGAGATAGTTCGCTCACTTTACGGATTTAGTCTCAAAAAATGGGTTGTTACACTAATTCACTGTTTACAAGGTTGTGGGATGGGCGATTTTTTAAATATATCAAGGTCACTCAGAGAGAATGTCCAAACGCATCTTTGGAAGTTTCTGCTGTTTGGGAATGAAATTGGCGTCCGGAACTTGTCAAGATAAATCGGCTTTGGCGAGGCACGGCGGAAAATCCCAAAATCAAACGAACGAATGGGCAGATTCCATCGCAGCATTTCGTCGATTGCTCGAAAACGTCACAAAGTTGAACATCTCGTGAACCGTTCAGCTTAGACGAAGTTCCGTGCGTCCATCCGTCGTAGGGAAAATTTCCTCGCTCAATAGATAATATGGGAAGCTGGAGGGAGAACGTAATTCCGCACGTGAGATGAGAAAATGTGGGGTTATAACATTTAATATGACAGGCAATATGTATGGGGAACTTTTGACGAAGAACTCGTTCGATATTATTAGTTTTGCTACGATTTTTGGAATATATAACCCAATCTACTGTTTATTGTGGTATTTTGCTATGCACTCCAGATTTAATTGGGGTGAACGGAGAATTGAGTCGACGGTTTCGGGGGCCGCATGGAATGTGCGTGTCAACTAAAGCTCATATGACATCGTTCTGTTGGACTTATTATTAAGCGCCGAGTGCACATTTCATAACAATTTGGGCATTGTATATACATGAGTAAACACATGTCATTAAAATAATGTTCGGTGTCAAATCCTCAGAAATCAGAGAAAGAAAGTGCCCGCACAACAAATTGACAACCAGGCACCGATCAACAATGGTGGACGATAAAACGGGTTGAGCTCACCCAAACAGGTGGTCATTGGTTTGGTCAGAGCAAAACGACTGTTCATGCATCGAAAAACGACGGGAATCATGATTTGCTCGAGGAAAAATATGGGAGAAAAATGTCTAATTTCGGTATTTGGAAGTTTACGGGGCTCGGGCTAAATAAGGGTAAGGGAAACGGTCAAAGTAGTTGATGTAAGAACAAGGGTTGGTAATGTATTTCATTTGGGGAAGAGAGAAAAGCGTAAGGGCACCTTTCAACATCAAGCAAACCTCAACAATCTCAAAATAACGCAACAACCCTTGGCAAAATCAACACCTCTAATAGTTTTAGCAGGTTGGGCAAATGAAAAATACACGTATATATATACATTTTTGTCACAATATTTCTATATATCTGTCACCACATGTTCACAGATATTTCGCCTTCACCTCAGGTATCTCTGATATATATGGTCTACATTTATAATACACACTTGTATATCTCACACGTGCCTCTTTCAAGCGTACAGCTTGGGAAACCAATGCAAAAATTCGGCTTCTAGGTCACTCGACGTATTATTGAGCGGTTCAAATTATTTTTTCCCAGTTATGAAAGGAAGCCGTCTCCCCCAGCGGAAACCCCAGTCGACCTTCAGAATTGATTACAGCTGTAACATGCAGGCCAGTCAACTCTACTCTGGATGTCCGTGACTACGCGGACCAACCTTCAGGCAACGTAAACGCACCAGGGGACAGCGCTCTTCCGAAGTAGGGGTTCGAACAATAGTTCTGAAAAGGGGAAAAATACAAGCAAGCATGAGCCGAAGGCCCAGTAAGCCATGCACACGACTTACACAATACATACTAGCTATCCAAATGAATTAGTTGGTGTAGACATCATAGGCCCCCTAACAGAAACGTCGAGAGGCAAGCGGTATGTCCTCGTGTTGATGGACTATTTTACAAAATGGTGTGAAGCAGTACCTTTATCCCACATTGATGCGAAGACGGTTGGCAATGCGATCGTTGAGCACTGGGTGTGCCACTGGGGAGCGCCGGAGCAGCTGCACTCTGACCAGGGGTCCAATTTCGAAAGCACGTTATTGCAAGAAATCTGTCGTATTTTGGGAATTGACAAAACCCGAACGACCGCCTATCATCCTCAAAGCAACGGACAAGTGGAAAGGACCAATCGCTCACTTTCGCAATTGCTAAAAGCGTTTGTAGATCGCAACCCGCTCGATTCAGATCCGGCGATTCCAAAGTGTGTACTAGCCTATCACACATGTGTTCATGCGTCTACTAAACAAACGCCTCACTTCCTGTGGACTGGCCGAGAAATCCGACTACCTTCCGATATCTGCCTGTCCTCAGCCGTCCGAATACACCCCACGGTAGCGGAATATGTTTGCAAGCTAATCGATACGTGACGGTCAGCACACGAAATGGCGAGAACACACTTACAGAGTGCACACCGGCATCATAAGGAATACTATGATAAAAAGGTATTTGGGGCCCCTTTGAGACCCGAGGATAAGGTATGGTTGCACAAGGAAACGATGCGCCCAGGCGTCCCTGCAAAACTGCAGACACGATGGAAAGGACCGTTTGTCGTAAAACGTGTAACATCTGACTCAACTTGTTCAATAAGAGATCCGACATTCCCAACTAATCTACCTGTGGTCGTCCACTATAACCGCCTGAAACCATTCATGGATAGCATGGACAATGATTTGCCAGGAGGAGCTGAAGACGATGTGCCAGAGTTAGGGTCAGAGGTCGGGGTTCCGCCAGACGGAGGCTTGGGTGTGACAGCGAGGACGCTGTCTTAAGTAGTAGGGGATAGTGTGAAGTGAAACCGAAACTAAGTGGACGCGCGTAAGCCGGTGGTTTGTACAGTCGCTGTGGAAGAGACCCCAATTGAGGACAACTTGACTGATCGAACTGTGACGTAATGCCCTATATCGTTTCTTACCGTTTCCTTACTTTTGTAGTAGTGTTACGTGTTTTCCATAAACGGTTACCAACACACCCCTGTTCTCCTTCTTCACTGGCATATTACAAAGCGCCGGGGTTTGGCGGCCTTCCCAGCAGCTTTGGCTAAACCAGTTAATTCAATAATGCAGCCTGCGGTTTTGGAGATGACGAGAGATTCATTATACAGCCACGAGTAGAACTGCGACACCCAAGCCAGTACACTAGGATTGATGTCAATGGTTTGTAGTAAATTCACATTCACGAAGTAATATGAACAAGTACGGTAGTACTAGTAAGGCTGCTCTTCTGTCGTAGGGAGTTCAGGCTTTTGTGGACGTGGAAGGTGATCTCACTACAACTTCGGCGTGTAGCATAGACGTGTTAAGGTTATGGTGTAGTATGACATGGACACTACAGGATTATCTCGCTGGGCACAAGATAGTTGTGATGCTTCCGGTGGTAAAGAAATAAGGCAATTGACTTCGTTCAAGTCCCGAATTAATTTTGACATAGTAATAGCCTCACTTCAAAGTTGGGCGCCACTGTACATACATCCAAAGATACAACAGGCCAATGTAAATGGAAATAGGCTCAGTGGTGACCACTAGAGTTGCTATCCTCTGGATACATAAGAAAGTAATAAAATGCGTCAGCGGGTAAAAAGATATTTTGACCGCCGATGGCTAATTAGTGTAGCCAAAAGGCGTTCAGTAGAGCACAGTTGTTATTGTCCAACACGTTGATCGTCATGTCACGCGCCCCCTTGCGTTTTACCAATAGGATTTATAGGCACATCCTTATTACCTGGCCCTCTGACTCCGTTCTCCCTTGCGCACAGTTACATCCGACGAATTCATATCGTATGTGATCTTTACCTTCTTGGCTTAACGACGTGCTTGCAAGTAGTTGTTTAGAAACACAAGACATAACCATGAAATCATTACATGTTGTGCTGATTACTCTCACTGATATCTTTGCGGAGTCAGGCGATGAAACCCAATGGTCCCGCACAGCTGTTGTAAACTGAAGAGAGGGATAATTTGGCTACGATGCTACGCCGCCCTCTATCTACGTGGAACTGAGCAATGCGCAGCAATGTTCACTTTCCTGCAGAAAAGTTACAACGCTGTACATCTGAAGTCGAAGTCAATCAATAGTTGCGGGTGACACGTGATAGATGATACAAAATGAGTTATATGCTGTAAGTCTCGAAGTGAACTGTATATATCTAAAAATGACGTTATTTACAGGAGAGTAAAATGGGTATGTAAATATAACGTGATTGAAGCGGGAAGAGCAAACCTTTGGCATCAATGCGTGACGCACATGCTGTTAAAA
Organism: Paragonimus westermani; assembly: GCA_008508345.1. Lineage (NCBI taxonomy): Eukaryota > Metazoa > Platyhelminthes > Trematoda > Plagiorchiida > Troglotrematidae > Paragonimus > Paragonimus westermani. Next base: position 30,019 of record QNGE01005813.1, read on the forward strand.
TGACTGATGGTAAATCTTTGACACTGTACGTATGCAACCAGTGAGAGGAGAAACTGTGGGTGAAGAAAGGTAGGAGCGTGGTAAAGGGGCGGTTACTCACAGTTCAGTCTTCAGAATTAGGGTTAAGTATGTCGAAAACTATGCATGGAACATCATTAATAAGAGTAACATTGCTCGGGGGAGTGGTTGTGAACAAAACGGTACCTTTCATGAACATTGAGCATCCAGGTACAGTAGGACAACGGGTGGGTGTACCAACATCAGAAAGAACGACTTTGACAGGATCAGTAGCAGACATTTCTAATAAACGTTTGTACAATTGTCTCACTGGACGCGTCGGCCCGTTAAGCATAGATTTCAATCCGTACGTGAAAGACTCAAACGGAAAGGCAGAAAAGTTTTCCAATGAACCATGTGTGGCCACATCACCCGCAAGGTGTTCCAGCGAATGCACATTGTACACCATCTCTGCCTGACCATGCAGTTTACGATAATTGGATACAAATACGTGCATTAATTGTTTCGCAAATCCAAAATGAATAACACTGAATGTGGGGTGAAAATATGTATATAGCAGCAGACAAATCTAAAAAGTTGGTACATTTATCATTGTCTAAAATATTTTGTAAGGCCACCGGTCCGATGTACAATAAAAAATTGTCGGCATTCAGTAGTTTTCCAGGTCTTAAAGTCTGTCAGACCTCGGCACTTGCGAGGAAAGCCACAAGATAGGCTTTTCCGACATATTACAATCCGTTCATTTACACGTTGGAGTGTTTTCGGGCCTACGCGAACGCTGCTGGAGACCGGTCTCGACATCCAGTTGTTAATCATACGACGGACAACACCCAGGCACATTGAATGCATATAGTCGATGGAAAAAGCGGAGATCATATCAACCGGCAGAGGCATAAACGAGGAGAGGAACTTTGGGCCTGCGATGCGGAATGATGCTTCCGTTCGAAGAGAACCACTTTGCGGCATGAACGTTACTTTTCGTTCGCAGTATGCACCTGGTTGGTCACACCTATCACAGCCATAGTATGCACCATGCCCGCGAACCTGCTTAACATACGAGCGAGCCGGTGTATCACGGGTCACCGCTTTTAAACAGACGGTAATCGGAACATTGCTAATCTTTATGCCACTGCCTAAGACATCGTGTAGTTCTTGCAGTATGTCCAAAAGATATGCTTTGATATCTTCGTGTTTGTTGCTACCGCCATACACGCCAACCACAAACGGCTCGGTTACCATCGGCTCATTTAGGCGACAGAGCACAGGCCATATTTCTGATGGTTGGGAATAGTGGTGGTGTTGTTGTTTGCAACCTAAATGCCAAGCTCGGCGAACATATCAATACGAAAACAGGCCATATTGTTAACTTTCCTGTGGTCAATGGTGAAAAACCATCAACATTCAGCTGGATTCCTACGGACATCACGTGATGTAGCCGACTGCCTAGGACAGCATTCACAACGCCCATAGCCAACCCCAAATGAGCATATTCGCCTGGATAAACGTCATGTATCGGCGAAATTCTCGGTGTCTACAACAACGTCCGGGCATCAGTGGGTGACTCCGGTATTCTTTCCTTCAAGATACGCAAAATTCGTGCCACCTGCACTTTAGGGGTGTTGTTGGAAATTGCCCAGTATCGAAGACGATCGACAACGCTAGCCTCAGGAATATCAGCTGCCGGATCCTGCACACCAGTTTCTGCTGAGCTGTTTAGTATATCTGAAATCGGTCGTTTGTGTTTGGAAAGTTTAACTTGTCTCCACAGAGCGGTTGTGATATGCGTTCCGGTACGGACGCCATAGAGGTCGGAGAGTGTTCGCAAACGTCCGCATTTTCCACCGATTCTTGTACATTACGGTTAAGCTGGGCAGGCGAGCGCTGCACATCCCTATAAATGGTGGAACGGCCGGCTAACGATTCCGAAAACCACTATTCCTATAATGAATGAAATAATTTCCCTTACTTCACCATCATCGTGATGCTGCTCAGACATAATAGCAACCTTCGCAGACCTCGAAAGAAACAGGGGCGCTAAGCTAGGCGTAAAATTGAACGCGGCGCGCCTGAATAATTGAAGCGGTTCGAGTCCGGGTAAACAATGAGCGAGTTTATCCGTACAACGAATATTTCCTGAATATGTATACCATTCATTTGTGTTATGCACTTCGTATTTTATATAAATGACCTGAACAATTACGCGCAGGGGATGGGATATATTTTCATCCATCCACACACTATTGGTCAAAATGAAACAACCCTAAGTTTTCCCTAAACAGCCCTAATTCACCACAAATCGAATCCCTAGTTGGTGCTAGCAGGGTATATATATCTATACCTCAAGGTATATACCTTTAGGTATGTATATAGGTGTATATACGNCAATCTCAAAATAACGCAACAACCCTTGGCAAAATCAACACCGGGCCTCGAGAACTGGCTGGTTTTTCAAACTCAAGGTGGCAATATGAACAGCGACAACGACCGGTTCGACGGGAATGACCGCACCTACTGCTTTCTTCGTAGTTACTTTGTGTTACTCTGCAGACACTTCTAGAAAACAGTGATCTAATGTCTTGTCTTACAGTGCTATCTGAAGTTCTTACTGACACCTGGTGTACGTGTCTGCCGTCACCCACGGTGGTTATACCTTCGGGCCAAACACCTCTGGAGGCTTTTTCGTGAAGGAGAACTACATCGTCTACTTGAAGATCACGCGAAGTCTTCAACCACTTATACATAACCTGCAGCTGGGGTAGGTAATTCCTCCGCCATCGTTTCCAATACATACTAGATAAGTGCTGTGCTTGTCTCCAGCCATTGGTGTAACATTCGCACAACGTAACCTCATCTGTACTTAGGTCCACATTCGAGCGGAACAACAGCAAATCACTAGGACCAAATACCTGGGGACTATCTGGATCATCATAAACAAACACGAGTGGCCTATCTTACACGATTCGTTCAACTTCCACCATGTAAGTGGTGAGCGATTCTTCATTCATCACTTGCTGTTGTGTTGCCGACGACAGAACTCGTCTCACTGTTCGGATCATTCGCTCCCAGGCTCCGACCCGATGACTTGCACCCGAAGGAATAAAATACCAATCAATTCCTTGATTTGATAGCCTATCTGTCAACACACACTGGTCCAGTTGTCGCAGCCTTCGTTTTAGCTCCAAGTCTGCTCCAACAAAGTTGGAACCGTTGTCACAGTTAATGGCGTCCGGCTTGCCTCGCCTTCCCAAAAATCGCATCAGAGCCATGAGAAAAGAATCCGTAGACATGGAATGGGCCACTTCGATATGAATGGCACGAGTCTGCGAACAGGTAAATATGTAGCCATAACGTTTGAGCTCGCTCCTTCCTCTACGCACCTTGAATGGGCCGAAATAATCCACCCCACAGTATCTGAATGGGTAACCGTCGGTCGACGCTCTCATCGACGGAATTGGCGCCATCGTTTGAGTGCACTGCTTAGCATAAACCCTTTTACAGTGACAGCACTCACTTAACACTCGTTTATCGGCCGCCATATCCTTTAAAATCCAAAACTGCCTTCTGATGCTGGCAAGTACATGCGAAGCGCCCATGTGTCCTTCGGATTCGTGATAGTGGCGTATTAAGAGGCTTGTGACAGCGCCGTGATTAGGAATAATCAACAGCTTTACACCGTCCTTACTGTCTGGTCGGATTCTACCGCCCAGATACAGTGCCCCATCTATTAACGCTGGCCGCAACCTTTCAAGTTTACCTACCTTACGAGAATTTATGTTGGACGATCTTAGGATCCGGAGTTCCTTGGAGAACTCGCGCTCTTGCACGACCTTTATTAGTTTCAGACAGGATGCATTAATTTTGGACGTACGAAGGGTTCCTACTCTGATTGACGTGTCTTGTCTAGCGCATATCACCACGGACACAAAGTTAACGTAACGGGATAACCAAGCGATGACTCGTAGTAACTTAGTCCAACTAGAGTACCTCGGTACCAGCTAGTCTAGTATACAACTAAAGTCCGATTTCGTGGTAATCGCATGAGTGCGCCTAATCTCGGTGTGTCTCCCTTCAACAAACACGACAAGGCTGGCATTCTCAGCCACTGTTCTTTTGGGTTCAACAGAATACTGGGACCCCGTAACCAGAGGTTCATCTCCTTGGTCAAGGCCTGTGACACTCCTCCAGACGCCACATCGGCTGGATTTAATTCTGAAGGCACATGCCCCCACTGTGAGACAGATGTAAGGTCCTGAATGAGTCCTACACGATCGGCAACGAAAGTTGCGAAACGCGATGAAGTGTTCTGTAAGTACTGCAACACTATCGTATAATATGTCCACAGTACAACTTTACGTATTGGAGTCTTTAGCTCACGAATAAGGAAGCACATCAGCTTGGGCGGTAGAACGGCCGCCGTGAGCTCCAACCTTGGTATCGTTACCGCCTTTTTTGGGGTCACCCTAGATTTTCCCGTCAGAAAGCCGCATCGGATACTATTATCTGAGGCAACAACCCTTAGATAGCCCACTGCCACGTAACCGACTTCCAATGCATCACAAAACATGGGCAATTCGACAAGTTTTGCGGATGAAAGTCCTTGAGCAATGCATCTGGGCAATGCCACGCTGTCTATAGATTTGACATCATTCAGCCAACCTTCCCTGCGCACCCGATCATGTTCTTTTATATCGGAGTCCCAACCGATGCCATGTTGATAAAGGTCTTGGAGCAACCTGCGGGCCGGCAACAACATTGAGGTTACTATCCCCAGGGGATCGTACAACGAAGCCACGCAACTTAAAATTCCTCTTTTCTTGGACCCGGTGTGAGGGAGGTTGACTTGAAACCGAAAGCAATTGCTTGTCACTTGCCACCTCACTCCTAGAGCTCGCTGGTATCCACAACCGTGGAGTTCTATATTCCGTGAATCAATAAGTTTTCTTCGTTGGGTAAATGTTCAATGGCTCCGTTACGGTTAGAAACCCACTTGGTGAGTTTAAAACCGCATAGCCGCAGCATCACTCGAAGTTCATTTACCACAGCCCTAGCCTCGGACATTGAGTCAAATGACACTAGGCAGTCGTCGACGTAAAAGTTTTCCTTTACTACGATCGCAGTCTTCGGTAGAAATTTGTGCTGATTATCCATAGCTATTTTTTGTAGTGCAAAACTAGCACAAAATGGCGACGATGTTGCTCCAAGGGGGGTGGACATTCAACTCGTAAGTACCTGGTGGTCCTTTAAAAGATTCAGAACCCCACCATAGAAAACTTAGTGCACTTCGGTCACGACACGGAACTCTCACTTGCAGAAACATCTCTTCGATATCAGCGGATACTGCAACCGGGTATTTGCGAAACGCATAAGCACTCCTAAGAAACTGTTATTCAGGTCCAGACCCTGGAGTAATGTTTTGTTGAGAGACACACCCCGGTGTTCAGCATCACAATCAAGGACTATTCGTACCTTACCCGGATTATTCGGGTTAAATACGGGATGATGTGGCAAGTACCATCTCCGTATTATATGCTCCAGTATCACGGCCAAGTAACCGGTAATTAGTTATGGGTCTCAAACCAACCGTTTCTTCAACGCAGCAAGTCGTTTGTCAGCCATCTCCTTATTATTTTGCAATACCCATCTATCTTGTCTCTACGACAAACCTATCTCATAGTGGCCGTTTCTGAGTATTAAACTGCTCTCAGTCATATCCAATGCCTGCCTGTCCTCCATAGTAGGCTCTTTGCCCTCCGAAGTGCATCCGTCAGTGAAATCCAGCCCATACATCCTGCGGATCTGATCATCCAACGAGACCGGATGTACTCCAATGAGGTTCACGCAATACTCATTCCTGGCTGTGGTGCGAAACGAACCTCGGAGGCTCCAGCCGAATATGCCAGCCCTGTCGTGTTTGTTGAAGGGAGACACCGAGATTAGGCGCACTCATGCGATTACCACGAAATCGGACTTTAGTTGTATACTAGACTAGCTGGTACCGAGGTACTCTAGTTGGACTAAGTTACTACGAGTCATCGCTTGGTTATCCCGTTACGTTAACTTTGTGTCCGTGGTGATATGCGCTAGACAAGACACGTCAATCAGAGTAGGAACCCTTCGTACGTCCAAAATTAATGCATCCTGTCTGAAACTAATAAAGGTCGTGCAAGAGCGCGAGTTCTCCAAGGAACTCCGGATCCTAAGATCGTCCAACATAAATTCTCGTAAGGTAGGTAAACTTGAAAGGTTGCGGCCAGCGTTAATAGATGGGGCACTGTATCTGGGCGGTAGAATCCGACCAGACAGTAAGGACGGTGTAAAGCTGTTGATTATTCCTAATCACGGCGCTGTCACAAGCCTCTTAATACGCCACTATCACGAATCCGAAGGACACATGGGCGCTTCGCATGTACTTGCCAGCATCAGAAGGCAGTTTTGGATTTTAAAGGATATGGCGGCCGATAAACGAGTGTTAAGTGAGTGCTGTCACTGTAAAAGGGTTTATGCTAAGCAGTGCACTCAAACGATGGCGCCAATTCCGTCGATGAGAGCGTCGACCGACGGTTACCCATTCAGATACTGTGGGGTGGATTATTTCGGCCCATTCAAGGTGCGTAGAGGAAGGAGCGAGCTCAAACGTTATGGCTACATATTTACCTGTTCGCAGACTCGTGCCATTCATATCGAAGTGGCCCATTCCATGTCTACGGATTCTTTTCTCATGGCTCTGATGCGATTTTTGGGAAGGCGAGGCAAGCCGGACGCCATTAACTGTGACAACGGTTCCAACTTTGTTGGAGCAGACTTGGAGCTAAAACGAAGGCTGCGACAACTGGACCAGTGTGTGTTGACAGATAGGCTATCAAATCAAGGAATTGATTGGTATTTTATTCCTTCGGGTGCAAGTCATCGGGTCGGAGCCTGGGAGCGAATGATCCGAACAGTGAGACGAGTTCTGTCGTCGGCAACACAACAGCAAGTGATGAATGAAGAATCGCTCACCACTTACATGGTGGAAGTTGAACGAATCGTGTAAGATAGGCCACTCGTGCTTGTTTATGATGATCCAGATAGTCCCCAGGTACTTGGTCCTGTTGATTTGCTGTTGTTGCGCTCGAATATAGGCTGAAGTACAGATGAGTTTACATTTTGCGAACGATTCAATAACCTACGTATATACACGTATATATATGTACATGGACGTATATGCATATGTTTATATGTATGCAAATACTCAAACAGCTATATATAGATATGTATACCTATATCCGACGTTACAGACGTTCGCTCAGATATATATATATATATACATATAGTATATATTTTCCCATATATATTCATGTGTGCACATAAGAATGCGTTGACGTATGTACATATATGTACATTTATTTATATATCAAAATATATGTTATTTATATTTGTACACATACTTATACATCTGTATATATACATACATGTATATTTATAAATATATGTAAACTTTTGTGGAAATATATATATATATGCATATATGTACTCACATGTACTCATGTGTATATCTTCATACATATATATGTATACTTATATACATATATACATTTATAAATATTTATATAATTCCATATACATGCTTATATGAATAGGTTTACCAGAGTGTATATATATATGTATATATGAATATATGCATATATCTATGTGTACGTATATACACCTATATACATACCTAAAGGTATATACCTTGAGGTATAGATATATATACCCTGCTAGCACCAACTAGGGATTCGATTTGTGGTGAATTAGGGCTGTTTAGGGAAAACTTAGGGTTGTTTCATTTTGACCAATAGTGTGTGGATGGATGAAAATATATCCCATCCCCTGCGCGTAATTGTTCAGGTCATTTATATAAAATACGAAGTGCATAACACAAATGAATGGTATACATATTCAGGAAATATTCGTTGTACGGATAAACTCGCTCATTGTTTACCCGGACTCGAACCGCTTCAATTATTCAGGCGCGCCGCGTTCAATTTTACGCCTAGCTTAGCGCCTCTGTTTCTTTCGAGGTCTGCGAAGGTTGCTATTATGTCTGAGCAGCATCACGATGATGGTGAAGTAAGGGAAATTATTTCATTCATTATAGGAATAGTGGTTTTCGGAATCGTTAGCCGGCCGTTCCACCATTTATAGGGATGTGCAGCGCTCGCCTGCCCAGCTTAACCGTAATGTACAAGAATCGGTGGAAAATGCGGACGTTTGCGAACACTCTCCGACCTCTATGGCGTCCGTACCGGAACGCATATCACAACCGCTCTGTGGAGACAAGTTAAACTTTCCAAACACAAACGACCGATTTCAGATATACTAAACAGCTCAGCAGAAACTGGTGTGCAGGATCCGGCAGCTGATATTCCTGAGGCTAGCGTTGTCGATCGTCTTCGATACTGGGCAATTTCCAACAACACCCCTAAAGTGCAGGTGGCACGAATTTTGCGTATCTTGAAGGAAAGAATACCGGAGTCACCCACTGATGCCCGGACGTTGTTGTAGACACCGAGAATTTCGCCGATAC
>QNGE01005814.1:0-30750 GCA_008508345.1 Paragonimus westermani
CTTCCTTCCAAAAATTTGGAACGGCAGTAGCCTGTTGAGGCCGCCTCCTGTGACTCAAAAAGCACTTATTTGGTCCGTCCCAAGAGGTATTTCCATCAGTAGCCCCATAACACCGCGGGCATTGCTCTCTTTCAAACACCGCAACCAGCAGATGAAGAAGTCACATTTTAAGTGGGTGAAAAATTCTAACCACACTCTCGAGAAGCGGAATTTAACAAGGGCGTAAAGGTCGCTTGGTACGACACCAAGAATGCTAATCAAGCGTCCTGTAGAGTTGCTGACGTACGCACAGCCGGCGATTTCGCGCCCACAGCCTCAATGGAGGGCCGTCAGAACAACTCGGAAGAACAGATCGAGTCCAGCCCCACCACCCTCCTCAATTCTAGGCCTACTTTTCAAAGCTCTTCTTCGCACTCCTTTCTCATTTCTGACGAACACAAACAAAGTAGCTCTTAAGTGCACGTATACGAACTGGCTGAGTCTATTCAACAAGTTGTCGGAAATCAAACAGCTAATTCATGACATCCAACCCACACATGTTCGTTTTCACGGAGACCTGGCTCACAGGTGACATCAATGACAGTGAACTGAGTGTTCTTGAGTATTCAGTTTACCGGTCTGACTCCATCTGAGAGAGAAATGGGAGTTCTGCGATCTTCCTTCGGCAGTATCTCCCGAAACCCACGTTATCAGTCCTCTGATAAATGTGACGCTCTGTGGCTTCGGATAGCGCAGCGTGGCCAAGACCCACGCCTAGTGGGTGTTGTTTATCGTTCCCCCATATCCGACGACAGCACTCTTCTGGTGAGCCTGGACAACTTCCCAGCACTACAACGTTATACTCAACTGCTTGTTATGGGTGACTTTAATGCACCCAAGATAAACTGGGCATCAGTTTCTCACCAGGGCTGTGAAAGCGGATTCTCGACTTCCTTATCGACGCTGATACGATGGAAAGCGCACACATAGCAGGCCAGCGTCCTGACGAGGCCCCGTTTTGTTCAGATTCCTTTTTTGCTTAACATAGTCATCATTAACGAGAGCCACCTGGTGGAAAGAGTGACCACCAAGCCGCCACTTGGACACAGTGACCACTATATGTTAGCCTTCAACTTATCTGGTACTGGTTACAACGACCAACAAGAAGATCCACAGTTCGAAACTTTAGTCAGGCTGATTTTAACGGCCTGATAACCTACCCAGGTCTATTTCTTCTTGGCTTTGACTCAATGGACCAGAACTACCGTGCGTTCCACGGCGCAATTCAGAGAGCGGACAACTTATTCATACCACGCAAACTGTGCACTTTCTCTTTTCGGCCACTATTTCCGCGCAGAATACGTCTTCTCGATGACCGTTCCCATTTAGTCGCGAAGCACAAGCTTACAGAACACTCGAAAGACCTAAGCGCGTTCCAAATTGCTCGAAACAGGTGTAGATGGGAAATCCATAAACACAACAAACTCGTACAAGAGGAAATTCTCCCCAGAGCCCACGGGAAATAGCTTCTTGTTTAAGTATACGTGACGACTAAGAAAGATTAAACCTTCAGCTCTTTCTCTGCAACTGGCAGACGGGGAGACTTTATTTGACTCCCTAGTTGTGGCCGAGTTATTCAGGGAGTACTACTCCGCAGTCTACTACATCGCACCACCGAGCTGGCATCCCATTCTACAGCTGCAGAACTTCCGGTAATCACCTGGTACCGTCAATTTTTTTGGTTAGGTGTAGAACAATTATTTTCAGGATACAATGCAATTCGTCCTGACAAGACTCATCCTAGAACTCCCAAAGAAGCAGCTGCTAGTCTGGCAGAACCTCCTCATAATCTCTTTAAGCAAACACTCCAGACTAGCATTCTCCCTAGCGCATGGAGACAGGCGACGGCCACACCCATATTAAAAGCAAGCGACTAGCACTCTCTGGCTAGTTGTCGGCCAATCAGCTCCACTAGCATTCCGTGCAAGTTAATGGAGGGCTTATTAAAGCGTGCCATCCTCAATCACTTGTTATCAAATCATCTTTTCTCTTCAACCCAGCATGACTGCCTTCCTGGTCGGTCACGCATAACGTGCTCACTCCCATCGATAGTCTAACGGAGGCCAAAGACAATGGCCTCATCTCAGGTGCTATATTCTTTGATTTGGCCAAGGCTTTTGACCGTATCACACACGGTCCCTTGAAACAAATTCAGGAAGAGGTTCTTTGTAGGATTGCCCCTCTTCTTGATAATAGGGCCTTTGGAGTTAAACTGGACCACACCTTTCTGCTCCATCTTTTATTTCTGCGGGACTTACCCAAAGGCCAGTGCTAGGTCCACTGTTATTCCTCATTTACATTAATGACCTTCCGGACATTACTTCTAGCAACGACCACTTAAATGCCGACGACTTAAAAATCCGGGATGCCACTGACCTCAATGCACTACAGGTTGATCTTGACGCGACCAAGCGCTGGTCGCAAGATTAGAGTCCCTCACTAAATAACAATAAGTGTGCTCGCGTGTCACTCGGTGTAGATTTTGGCAGTCTTCATGATTCATAGTGCGTTTAGCACAGTAGATATCGTGAGAATCAATCTGAAGCAGTATCCGAGCATCTGGTTGTCGTCTAACTTATCCTTCACGTATCGCGTGCTTCTTTTTTAGGGGAGGTCTCGTAGTACAGTTCCTTACTGTAGCGAATGACGACAGCCGGCGAGGACATAACAGGAAGCTTCTCAAGCTCCGTCCTCGGACTTTCACTAGGCAGCAGTTCTTTTCTTACCGAGTTATTAACCATTAGAACAGCGTTCCTTCCGCGTTTGTCAGCAGCGCTTTGAGGGATCGTTTTGAAGCTCCGCCTGATTCACATTTACCTGAAAAATATCATTACGTAAGTAATCTTACTCTATTCTTGGTGGTCACTGTAATCCCAAAGAGCTGTGCTACACCCTGTTTTCAATGACTGCTTTCAGATCAATAGACACTCAGTGACACAGAGCAAGAAAAACCGACTGGACCAGGGAAACCTGGGCTCATGCCTCGAACCTGTGTACCAATCGCTGAAATTGGTCGGGGCGGTGAAGAGCTAAATATTACTCCACAGGTTTCTGTCAGCGACATTCCGTAAGCTGTTTTGTGGGAACATAAAATGTAGCCAGGAAGCTGTCTTGCTGATAACGCCTTACTCTCATTTGCAGATAGGTTGTTTGTTTGCAAGGTGTGGGCACCTTGATGTTAAATGTTTGAATATAGAAGTAGTCATTTCCAGTAGTAAGGTCCCTTCCCTCCCCTTCTTTTTTCCCTCTCTCTCTTCCTATACAGAGTTTGCCTTTTCCTGACGGTTGTGGCAGTTCAGTAGTAGTGTGAACCAGTCATGTGTTGCTCCCTGTGATGATGATCATCATCATCCTGGCTCGAACCAGGATTACTGAGAAAGCGCTTCACGGTTTCGTAAAAGTTACAAACTCACAGGAATGTCCCGTGGTATAGCTCACAGTATGGGCAGTATAAAGGCAACAGCAGATTGTTGTGGGTAGTGTACGCTCAGTCAATACCTGTTACAGCGAATCTGACTTCGAATATACGAGACCACACACTGTAAATTAAGGCGTGCGTCAAGTATTTAACTAAGCCCGTGTGTTCGGAGAAGCACTTTTTCTCAAAAACTCGCTATATTTCACAAGGGAAATAGATGCTTCTATTTTGAGAACTCGAATGCCCGCCGTCATTCTGGAAGATTCAAGTTCGTGCACTTGCTTCTGATTAGTCCGTTCATTGTCCTAGTGCCGAAGTCACTGTTTTGCCTTCGGGCTGTAACGCGCAACCGAAACCAGCAAGCGCGCACGGATGGAATTTGAGTTGTGTAACGTGGCGTGCTGCTGTGTTGTCTGTGCCGATTTAGTTTGCGTTTTTGTAAGTCGTGTGCATGGCTTACTGGGACTTCGGCTCATGTTTGTTCGTATTGTTTCCCTTTTCAGAACTGCTGTTCGAACCCCTTCTCCGGAAGAACGCTGCTCCCCTGGTGCGTCCACGTTACCCGAAGGTCGGTCCGCGAATTCACGGGCATTTGAACTAAAGTCGGCTGGTCTGCAGGTTACGGGGCTGAGCAGCAAATAAAGCTCTTTAGAAGACCATCTTTTTCCTTTCTCGTTGGGGGTGTCTAAGTTGCGAGAGTTGGGTCCGGGTACTAGCGTTCCGATTATTCGTGTCGTTTGCGATATCGTTGCGGTTCGTTCGCGATCAAGATACTGCTCGTGGTCTTTGTGTTCCGTTCTTGCCTTCCTCTCTCAGGGGGTTGTAACACCGTGTGCCTCAACCATGTAACCATAGCCGACACGGTATATTTCCAGCAATGTTTGGAAATATGTATACATAGTAAAATTAGTCCTAGCCCAATCTGGGACCAACGGCAGCAAGCGGGAAGAGAAAAAATCGGGAAGTGAGCTCTAGCCCACTCGGCGGCACTCAAAAGTGTGTCAGGCTTTCAGACTGATGGACCTCAGCGAAGTGTTTCGAGCATACTTTCCGGATGGTTTCCGTTGTGACACGTTCGCGGAATTCCATGAGTCGCGAATGTTTCAATTGGAGACTCAAACGATTTACATTCTGAGGAATTGTGTAACATAGGAGAGTACTACCGAAATTCGGGAAAAATATTCCGGAATATGCAGTTCACAAGGAGTGTGTCAGTGGCCTCTTTCCATGCCTCCAGAGGAGTGCCTGTCCGAAGTGTCTGTTTGAACAGATTAAGGAGGGGCACCGCCAAACCGAAGGCCTCTTCTTTGATGATCCGGGGATGGATCGCGTCTGGTCCCCTGGCACTGTAAGGATTGATCTTAAACAAGAGGTTCTAAACGTCGGGCACAGAGAAGTCAACTGTCTTCGCGGGAGAATTGGATGCCAGTTTGGCAGATTTACATTGTAGACTACTGAGCCAGGTCTCTGTTAAAGCAAGAAGGAGGGCTAGTGTTGTGGACCAGCTGTCTGATTTGTGGTGGTTTGTTCAGAAGGATCAGGCTGTTGGTGTACACGCACTTGACGGCTACTTCCCCGTTTGGCTGTGTGCAAGAAAAGGAAAGTGTACGAAGACTAGATTGAAAAAGCAGCCTCAGTAGCGAGGGGATGTGCGTAACTGGCGGTAAAGTTTTTTGAACAACTTGGAGGGTGATCGCCGGTTCATCTTTCCCTAGGCAAATGTGAGCGTCCCTGTGAGACGATTCGTCCGCTTCTATTCGATCAAAGTCGACGACCTCCAGATTGCTCTTGATTTCGCAGATTCTGGAGGGTGGTATGCAGTTTTGCAACCTCGAAAATTTGGATGGGGTTGTAGGTTAGAAGACTATGTATGAGGAAATGACCCCGATCCAACCGAGGAGAGAGCCATCGAATTAGACAAATGTGGGCAGTTTTCGATTCACGGGGTGTAGCAGCATGGAGATTTCACTGACCCGCCTGCGATATGGTGTGCAAAATAGTTCCAAAACTCATAGTTGCATATTGTACCTGGGCTATTAAGAAAGCTCGCATGATGCATGCTGTCCGATTGTTTGTCTGCATGTCATGTGACTGTAGCGCGAACCCGAAGGACACACGTGTCACATTCTTCCGGCTTACTCGCTCGTCGACGGCCGGTCTCTAGTCTCTCTGGCTAATTCGCCTGTCGGTACCTTTTACAGCGCTATCAGAGACCACCTGTACATTTCGTCAAATAATGGTTTGGTCTCTCCCCTCAACGTCCTCTTTGGTTCTCGCGTCTGAATATTGCGTACCTGGGGCAAAAGCGACTTATTGCGACGAGCACTATATGGGGACCCCGGCAGACTCTCTGGGCTATAAGTCTTAAGAATAAGATATGTCTCAACGGAAGATTTTGGTGTGAGAAGGTTGGGGGTCTAGGAGAAGAGCGATGGTCCTTGTCATCTTCGAAATCTGCTCTTCCGGCCCTTTGCATCTCCACAGTCGCTCGACTTTCCAAGGGGTTGGGGGCAGTAGCCTCTGATGTGGGTGCATGGGGTGGTCCATCCTATGACACTGGTCCCCCTCTTGAGAGTGCAGGGATAACAACTTTCACGCTAACCTGGATTTTGGGGTCAGCCTTGATGCATGACCTTGTTATAGCAATCTCAGAACGCTTCTGCCGCTGCTGCAGTGGGCGATCTGGCGAGACTCCATGAGATTAGCACGATTTTTCTTTAGTTCAGCCGCTTTTTCCAGTACTTTCACTGTGCTAATGTTCATTCGTGCATTGTACAAGGAGGAAGTTTGCGGACAGTGGGCTCGGGACAGTCGATTTTTCATTGGTCAGTCCGGTTAAACGAATGCCCAATGATGAGGACGACCGTTACTATAAGTACGCAGGAATAAACTTTAACCGAAACGTCGTAATCATTGTTATATTAATATATATCGAACTTCATTGACCTTACTGGAACACTATGTGAGCATGTAAGGTCCACAGTTCATAACTATGTTTTGCAGCTCTTGTATATTTTAGTACATGCCGTTTCGTTAACTTCACCACTATACTTGTTTGAAAGCATCATCGTCATTTTTCAAAATTTGGTTGTCTCGATCAATAGAAACGGGAGTTACCACGCGCCGTCTCTGCCTTCTCCGTTTGCGTGGATATTTGGTTTGGTGGAGTAATCACACGGTGAAATTTTTTTATCTTCGCGTGTTTGTTAACCTATCGACGTCGAACTTACGTCATTCCACGTCATGTGTGGAATTATCTACTAGTCATCATCCGGACCTATAGGTCGGGCGGTGGCCTATTTAATTCCACAGATTTTAACTTGGCAGTGAGTCACCCCCATTTTTTGGCTACGTCTTTCTTCTGCTCATACGTATATTTTTTGTGCACACACGTTGCCGCTACAGCTTCTTTCGACATTACCAATTTTGGTTATTATCATGTGATTAATTAGGCTACTACAAGCATTTCCTAGAAGGATTTTCAAGATCACAAATATCGATCAAAGTAAGCCGGAATATTTCAGTGGAATTCAACAGCTATCTACGTAACAAAATACTCCTGAGCAAAGTAGTGTGGCGAGAACGCGATGGCCCAGACTGCACGTAGTGAATTGTTGAGACAGTGCCCTGTAACCAGTCCGTTTTGGTCGTGTGAGCGTCATGCTAGTAGTAGTAGTTTGCAGCTTGCACAGCATTTTGTATTTTACAAGTTCTGTTGTTCGCTGTTTTCGCTTTTCTCCAACTCACTTATACACTGCATGTTTAAACCAGGTTAACCGATTGACTCGATAATCAACAATACAAAGTTCACTTCCGGAGTCGCGAGCCGTGCGTTTTTCTGCGTCCTGTGTCAATTCAGTACAGGCTTCGGGAGGGACAAATACCAACGGAACCGACCATCTATTCCAGCAAATATTTCTTAGGTACAACACTACGGATCGTATCCACTGGATACCTCGTTCGGTGTAGTGGAATTCCTAAACCAGCATACCTTCGCGAACTACTGTGAGTCACTTCCCATTGTTTTCATCACAGTTCGGCTCTGCGTTCAACTTTAAGTATTTTGGTAGTATTTAGAACCGATACAGTAGCTCTGGAGTAGAGCAACTTCACGAATGCCTTGCCCACTCCCAGTGCGTGCAAATTGAAGGGTCAACTTGGTCAACATGAAAATAAATCGAATCCCCGACTACTCATCAGCAAGGAAAATTAATTGTCTCTCCATCGGCCAATAAGCATCACCTTGATTCGTTTTTCGAGTAGGAATCACTAGTATTTTCAATCGATAAAAAAGCCGATGACCACCTACCAGGTCGCGCAGTTACTTGGTTCACAAACACCGCCAACAAAAGTTTCCACCCATCACGTCTATTCCCACAGCCGACGAACACACACCGGGGAGTAGAAACCGGGGTGTTTCCTTCCGTACACAAATAACCGAAAAACTCGCATGAAATGAGCGCGGTCTAGAACTTTAGTAGAATGATGCAAATGATATTTCCAAGTCATATAAAAAATTATATTTCAGTCAATCGGACATCTGACATCACATAGTGTTTCAATAGTTCACCGTCGACAAATCACCTCCGTACGTTGAATGAGCATGGCGGTGAATATTGACAGCACCTTTAGAAGGATATTCAAGGTGAAGTACCGGGTGGTTGAAAAATATGTGGATGACTTGCGTAAATTTAACGGGAAACTTGCATGAGCTTTCTCTATAACACTCCGCAGAGAGCTGCAAGTGCTAAGAAACACAGAGGAGTAGAACTGCCGCCAGGCTGCCATACGGAAGTGCGGTGTACAAATGTGCACACTGTACACGACGAACAAAACCTCTCAAACGGTAATGTGTATATATTCAATTGATGATGACAGTGTTTTTTGCAGACTACAGATGCCAAGCCTTATGGGTCTTTCGTTATCTTGCAGATGGATATCATATAGAGAAGGCGAACCTGGTGCACTCACACGACTTTCAGGTTGGTAAGCGGAATATATACCCTGGGGGTAAACATCTGGCTGCTGATTATGAACTACATGTGTGTGAGGTGGTGAACCTTGTTCAAGGGTGCCCGTGTATTTGGACAGGAAGTACGGGATTAGAGTGCGTCGACATGATTGAGGTAATCCACGCACGAAGCACAAAAAGTTAGATAATCGCAACAAAATCACGAAGATGCGAGATCTACTGGAAGTGGAGGGCAGTTATAAGTTTCTGCTGCGTGAAAAAGTGATAAGGTCCATCATGTCAGTCAGTGCGGAAGCTGTGCAGATGAGCGGCCTAGCTTCTTTTGAGAACTTATGGCCAGAGAAAATAGTGAAGGATAGTGGCGAATGATAGGAAATATTCTTTTTCGACCAGGAAAGGGCCAGTAGAAAACGGGTTCCAGTGATCAGGAAAAGCTCGGGAAAAGTCAGGGAAAGTTTTGTAAACCGATGTGTCTTTAAACCTGCAGACTGCAACTTTTGTCAGATATGATTTCAGAAAGAGGGTCCTGTGGACTTGGATGAATGCAACGCGTATTGGGTACAGTGCAGTGAATGGTCTGGTTGGTACAACTCGTTTGCCAACTACAACGAATCTCAGCCGGTCTACATTCGCGTTGACTGTGACAACGTGACCAGCTGGCAGGATGAGGAAGAAACGTCGCTTTCCAGCGCCATGTGAAAGAACCCGCTGTCCTATCCAGAGTGACCTACGAAATGGTTTCACGAACTACGCTCACGTTTTCGTTTTGCGTTAGCCTAGTGAAGTTTACTGCGTCTTCCTTCGGTGGTTTCTCTGTGAGTAGACCAGACAGCTATTTGTATGCGTCTATTTCCAAACTGATTCGCAGTGCTTACTGCCGTTAGACAGGTGAGGTTCACCGAATCTTCCTTCAGTGGTTCCTCCGTGGGCACATCAGACTGTTAAGTGCATATGTGTGGACGCATGTGTATATATGCATGTATATATATGTATATATATAAGTAAGCGTGTATGTTCACAAAGATGTATGCATATACATACGTGCACACACATGTATATGTACATACACATTCATCGTGTATATGTGTACATAACTATATATAGGAGTATACATGCATGTATTTATGTACACATATGCATAATTCTACATAAGCCTATATACAGATATGTGTATGTTCATGTATATATATGTTCGTCTGTTCAGTTAGGTATGGAAATACGTATATGTACATGTACATATATATACATACACTCATACCCTAACCTATGTACGGACACAGCTCCATGTGTACTTAGTTATCACTGTATATATATATGTATATGTGCATGTGTATATATACGAATATAAATATACATGTACATATATGTATATGTATACATATAAATCTATGCATATACACATGTGTATACCTTAATATGGGTATGTACACATGTATATACATATATGCAGATATACCTTTATGTGCATTTCTCAACCCCCATATAAGATAACCGTTTGCCCAATGAGAAAATTGCTCTTCAGTATCGTTCAGTGTATTACTACGATTCACGAATATGCCTTTCGCGCGTACGAAAGAAAAAACGTTCTCAGTAGAAACCTCGAGTGCGTTAAACAACGCGCGGAAAAGTCCAGGCCAAAAGACATTGAGGAGTAACATAGTAGATGATATGTTGGGAAGACAGAAAGCATTCGCTGCGTGCAAATAGTTGCACGACTGAAGGAAGTGACATTGAGTTCGTATCAGATCTCCCATAACAGACGTACACAGGATCATACGTACAGAACAGACAAGCTAGAAAGCAAGGTTTTAGCCGTGAGTGTTAGGGAGGCTACACGATCGCTGATCACAGGGTACTAGTAAGTACGCACAACAGATGCTTACTGATACGTCCGCATGAATCTTTGAATACTGACAGGTAGAGATTAGAGTCTGTGGAGCAAATACATCACCCTCTATATGGCTGTAGTGTCTACAGTTAACTGTTACATCTTGCAGTTAATTTTTGGCATATTTTTGTACATACCGTTTCGTTAACTTTGCCTGTACACCTGTGTGGACGCATCATCATTTTTTAATTTGGTTATCACCAAGAAAAAACGGAAGTTACCACTGACCGTCTCAGGTTTCTTTATTTGTATGGAAGTTTGGGTTGGTGGAGTGACCGCCCGGTGAAACATTTTTAGCTCCACTTACTTGTTGGTCCATCGATGCCGAACGTTCGTCATCCGACATTATGCGTGGAATCACCCATCGGTCGTCGTCCAAACCCACACCCTGGCACTGACTTTCTCTCAGATGGTGGCCTATCCAATTCAGCGGATTTTAGTGGTCATTGAGCCATTCCACTCTTTCGATAAGTTTTCCTTTGTTTGTACACACCTTTTCAGTTATCGCTACAACCTTTTTGGTGTTATGATGTTTTGGTCATTCTTATCACTTGACTGATCACACCACCATAAAGTTGGTGAACTTGACAACTTTTCCCGAACATTACCTTCTGCTTCTCCTTGTTATTATTAACAATGGTTGACGACATCGTGGACGTTGACGTGGAAAATGAACACAGTTGTCTCAAAATTGCCCGAACACAGCGCTCGAAATCCTTGACTGTGGCTTCATCTTATTGAGGCCGTCTTTACTATTGAGCAGATAACGTCCGAGAAAATAAGATTTTCATGTGTATTGCGATCCGGTGGAATAAGTCCCAGTCGATTTCTCCTACACTGGTTTAGGGAATGCCATCATAAAACGGACCGGGAAATCAGAGGCTACGCTGTTACACGACATGTCCAACTCAGTTGAGCTGGGTGATCGGTCCCTATGGCAATTTTTACGTTATATGATAAGCCTTTCGGGCCCGCGAAAGATTGAAGACGGGTGGGTGGAGGAGTTACCATCTGCGGCACAGCACTCTTGGGCCGCCATGGATTACGACAATTCGGTCGGCAAGTTGGCAATCTTTGCGGACAAGGTTTCGGAAGCTTTTCCTTCACAACCTGGGTGTACCGCAACCACAAACATTCCCGCATCGTCCCCCTCAGCATCAGCAACTGATGATGGTCCAAAGCTATTGATAGAGGAGATATGCCCCCGTATGCATAGTATGGCTATGCAAATCAACGGGCTAAAGAGACCCATCCAGAAGATGTGCACAATATGACACTCGCGATCTATCAAGGTGGTTTTAGTGCCACCGAAACTTTCGGCACAAAGTAAAGAAGTGCACCCACTCATGCACCTTTTGAACGCGACAAGGATTCCCGTCAAGCCAACAGGCCAGTCAACAATGGCGACGGCTGTCACCGGCCCAGCAGACACTAGTCGCCTGTTTTAGATCAAAGACCGATCGACCGGTATGAAGTTCCTCGTCGACATCGGAGCCGAGCCCAGCGTTATCCCACCGCAACCAAATGGTTGACTTCAGCCTGGCCAGTATACTCTACGGGCTGCGGATCAAAGTCGCACCAAAACTTTTGGGGAACGCTCACTCACGTTCGACCTTGGTCTTCGGCGACGTCTTCAATAGGTAGTCCCGCTTGCCGATGTTCAGACACCGCCGATCGGTGCCAACGTCCTTCAGCATTTTAACACTTATATTGGCGTCGAGAGGAGCAAGCCAATTGACAGCACTATTGCATGCACAGTAAACGGCGTCTAGTCGGCGATTGCATCAGTCGGCATCCGGCCTGCTCTTTTACCAACACCGTTTTCCGCAGCGCTGCTGAGACAATACCCTCCGTTAACCCGCCGTGCACATACGCCGAGACGTCTGAGCACAATGTGGAACGTCATATCACAACATGCGGTCCTCCGATCTTTGCTGCTGCACGCTGTTCAAACACTGACAACCTCAAAATGGCCGAGGTTGGATTCAAACATATGCTTCAGTTAGGCATAATTCGACCTTCGAACGGCTCTTGGGCGACACCGCTGCACATGGTATCAAGAAGCTTTTGGGCGACTGGAGACCTTACGGTGATTAGCGCGCTCCAACAACTGCAAAATCCCGAACAGGTACCCCACACCGCATATCCACGATTTTTGCTTGAAACTTGCTGGTACTTCTATTTTCCATAAATCAGACCTAGTACGTGCCTATTACCACATCCCGGTTGCAGTAGGTGACATTCCGAAGACGACCGCTACAACAACATTTGGACTTTTCGAGCTCACAAGAATGCCCTCTGGGCTTCTTAAGGTGGCCCAAACGTTTGCGTGATTCATGGACGAAGTATTGTATACACTGCTCTTCGCACACGCCTGCATCGACGATGTCTTGATCGACAGCCGCCTGAACGAGGAACATTTATCTCACCTGCGCGCCAGTTTCGATCGTTGCGCACAATATGATATCAAAATCAGCATCCATAGGTGGGCCTCCAGAGTTAGTTCACTGGATTTACTGGGACATCTTATCGATTCAACCGACACCACGCCTCTGCCAGATAAGATTGAGTCCATTTTGACTTCTTCGATTCCCAGTAGGATGACCCAACACCGGCGATTCCTCGGCATACTCAACTATTGTATGTGTTTCATTCCCAATTGCGCGAACACTTCAAGACCTCTGACCGACCTGGTTGGCTCGAAAAGCAGGTCCAGTGAACCCCCACCGGAAGCCAAAGTAGCTTTCTCAGCCGCAAAGAAAGCCTTATATCAGGCCCTCAAACTGTGCCACATGAGTCACGTCCCAAGCGCGCGTCTCTTCCTCAACACGGACGCATCAGACGGCACCGTTAACGCAATCTTGGGGCAATCTGTAAATGGTGGCTAGCAAACCTTAGCCTTTTTCCCCAGGCGCTGCGACCAGCACACACAAAATACAGCACCTATGGATATGAGCTGCTAGCTATTCATTTAGCGATCCGTCGCTCTCGACAGATTTTGGAAATCCGACGCTCTGTTGTGCAAACTGCTCTCAAGCCATTGGCATTTGTTTTTCACGCCAAACTAAATCCTTACTCCTGGCGTGAAATCAGACATTCGGACTACATCTCCCAATTCACCACAGATATATGACACCTACGTGGTGGCCTCACGGTTGTTGCTGATGCGTAATCACGTCCTGACGTCAAATTAGTTTAATCGCCATCCCTTTTCGATCTGGCTAAAATGGCCATTGCCTAGCAGCGCAATGAAGACGAAGAAGTCTCCATTTGCAAGCCCTTGGAATTGTCTATCGTCCCTCTGCTTACACAATCTGGTGCCATTCCATTAGCTATTTCGACGGGTACACCTGGACCTTTGGTCCCACTTTTTTATCGACGTGCTGTCTTTAATCGTTTCCACTGTCTACACCACCTCGCGCTTCCCAAGGGAATTGAATAAACCCTCGACACACTATGACCCAGGAACGGATTACAATTTGAGTTTACGACGACACATCTGGCCTTCGTTTCACACCAACCAGTCAACATTTGCGCTGAGGACAAAAATCTCCAGATTTGCGCACATGCAAATTTTTCTTTATGCGTCAAGACGCCCTCAGGAAATCACTACATCTAAGACGCCGACCTATTCGAGGAGGTTAAGCGCGACGAAGAGTTTTTCACTGTTGGAATGTTGAGACGCAGCGGCTTCGTACACATTGTCAGACTGAAACCAACCTATGCAAAACAGTATGTTGACCAACCTGACACGATACGGACTGAAAGCCACTCCCGACCACCCTCGACATTATTACGTCCTACTGCAGTTCAGCCCCCTTGTGCTCTTGAACAAAGCACCATAAGTGGGAGAAGGTCCGTGAACTGACCAAAACACCTGACAGATTACGACACGCTATATGGCTTTCTATCGTTTGTTTTGTGTTCCTTTTACCGCTACGCTGTCATCGTATCTCTAATCCAGAAACGCTGTGGTCAGAGAGTGTTGTGGTATTTACAGTTGATGGTTATATTTTGCAACTTAATTTGTGCGTTTTGTATAAACCGCTTTGCTCGCATCATTTGCACACCTGTGTGTATGCATAACCGCCATTTTTATATTTTACTGGCTGATACCTCACATCGTCTCCGTCTGTTCCAGTTACGTGATTCTTTAGGCTGTTTTGGTAGCCACGGAGTGAAACAGTATAATTGCTTGTATTTGCTCACCTACCGTTCGCCATCTCACGCCGTGTGTGGAATTATTTTTCCGATGCCCTCCCAACCTACTCTTGGGCGCTGTCCTTTTTATGCGTGGTGACTCATTCAACTCGACAGCCCCTGACCTGTCAGTTGGTCGTTCCAGTTTTATTGATGCGTTTTCCGTTTTTTATTTATACGTCTACATTTCACACTTGGCCACTACCGTCGCAACCCATCTTTGATGTGACCATAATCTGATAATTGTTATTCGTTTGTTCAGGCCACTATTGTGTTGAGTGGAATTCTTGCCGCCACTCTGGGGGGTTCACCAAGTAGGAGTAATAACCATGTAGTCGTATGGGACTTCCCTACATCTTCAGTTTTTGCAAAACAGTGATTGCTCAGTACCCCCATCAAACCTGGCGCGCAGCTACAAGGTATTAAAAAATGTATGCTAATATAGCGGAAAATGAACAACGCTGTATTTTGAAGTTTTCATTGACGGCGTTGACTAGTCGGATTGCCGGAGTCACTTTGTAGTGACTTGCCTTCTGCAACACACCATATGCAACGCAAACTTTGAAGCGGTAATACGACGTCAGTATTTTTAGCCATGACAGTGATTTATTCATAGGCTCGAGTTTGCAAGTCTGAGTCACCCAGATATACCCAGTTTGTCTTTCTAGATGTCCAGAGGTTTTCTGTTGGCCTGACATGCATTCTTCGAAAACAGGGTGTGGCGCCGCTCTTATGGATTACAGAGAGTACTCAGAACGGAATAAAATGTTGATCAAATAGTTTCCTATGTAGACACTTTAGGGGGGTTCTTGGAAAAGCAGCTGACAACCTCTAATGGTAGGTAGTTTCGGTGGCCAATCATCCTGTAAAAGAACAATCGCCTGAGGAAAGTCCCGGGTCGAGTCTCACAAAGTTTCTTGCCTTGGCCCTTCCGGCTGTCATCGGTCACTGTGGGAGTGCATCGTTGCACGAGTTCTGCACTAAAGTGTTTAAGTCACGGCGGGGTCCTCGGGACCCCGATGAGTAACGATCATTAATTGCAAGGAGAGACACGTAGGAGAAATGCCACAAGCCAGGGGCCATTTTGGTGTCCGCTTGCTGGACACGTTCGATATAGAGTGAGTCCTTCAAACAACTGTGCACAACTTGGTTAGCGGCGGACTTATACAGACTCTGTAAGGCGTTTGAAAGGTAGGCATGTCTGTGTGGAGAAGGACTCCTTTTGTCATCCTAAGAGTCTGCTTTCCTTTTTTGGTGCTCATCTGATGGTGACGACAGGGGAATAAGCTAGATGATAACCAGACCCATAGTTCACTTTAGAGGTTAACTTTCGTGATATCTCTTAGACATGGTGCATTGTGTAACACGAATGAGTTCCCGGGATCTTCTATGAGCGACGTATATGCACACTTGCTGTCGTCTAAAGAGAGAACCCAACCATCTGTACAGTGCTTAAAAGGACGAAGGTCAATCTGCATTGCATTGGGATCATATGCTTTCCAGGTTTTTAGGTCTCAAGCATAAAGGGGAGGGTTGCTATAAATAAAGACAGGAAGGTCATTAATGCACACCACAAACAACAGCGGACTAACTAGGGATCCCTGAGGAATATCAGGGAGGATGAAAGGCTCGATCAGGCTTTCACTTCAAAAGTTGTTACCAACAGAGGATGTAATCCGGCTAACAACCTCCTCTTGGATCGTATGAACCGTGTAGGACCCGGCTAAGGGCATCGGCGAATTTAAAGAAGGTATCCGAGATATGGCTGTAATCTGTGTCCCCTATCAGGCTATCCATGAAGTCTAACCTAATGGCCGTGTATGGCCGATCGAAAAGAAGATCATAATGAGTAGAGGAATAAAGGTTTTTCGAGAATCTCAAAGATCGTTCCTTTCGAGAGACGCCCCGTTATCTTGCGTAGGATGCCCGTAATGCTGATCGGCCGATAAATAGCAGGAGAGTGACTGCCACCTGTCTTAACTATCGGAGAGACAAGGGCCTCTTTTCATGCCTTTGGGAAAGGTCCGGCGATTGGTCGCGCTTGGTTTCGTTGCACCATGAAGACTGATATTAACCGAGATATCCAAGACGTCAAGCACATAGAAGTCAACTGTCATAGGTGGGTACTGAGAAGTTCTGCTCGGAAGATTCGGGTTGTGGCATGACAAAACCATAATGTCGACTGATGAATAGTTTGTATGGTTTCTTCGCTGAGAATCGGTAGAGGAAGCGCCGAGGGCCTATTCTTTCCTCTGGTGACATGTACTCAAAAAGAAACTTGTTATTCTTGCAGGCTACCGACAGGATTTTGGACTGTACCTGTTGTGCATTTTATCGGATTTCCCGCTTGCACCCGGTTCGTACAGAGCGAAAGGCTTCTGGATTTTCCGGCCTACCCGTTAGCCTTTGCTTAGAGAATGGACGAGAACTTACATCAAGAAGGTGACGCATGCTCTGCAGAAGCGGTACACGATAGAAAGGCTTCCATAACTCTTAAGGAACATCCACCCGACCCACTCTGCGATCTGCAGATTTGAAAGAAAAGCAGCTTGAGTTCACCGAGTCAGATGCGAGGCCGAACGTACTCGATAATGTCCTTAACGCGTTGAAGTCTGCTTTCTGGAGATCTCAGGACCAAATCTTTGATCCAGCATTCTGAGTCTAGTAACCATTAATACGAAAAGCTAGTAACGCGTGCTCGCTATGCTCCAACGGTGGTTTAATTACTACCCTATCTCTAAGGTGGGCTTCATTTTTGTTAACCAGATCAATCAAAAATGGTGTCTATCATGGATGATGTCTTGCAAGTAGTTCAACGTGCTGTGTCCATGTTTTCTCCTGGATCGCCACCACCGGGAACTGCGAAAATCCTAATTCAGAATCTCCATAAGAGGTGGCTATATAGTTGAGTTTATGCGCGCTAAAGCCACTGATAAGAAGACGGAGGAAACACTGGGTGGGCGCGAGACGGTCTAGGGTGGCTAGAATGGCCTCATCGTTGGATTCGCTACACGACGGCGAAAGGTACATGGCACCAACTGGTAACGTGTCAAAACTGCGAAGCTGACGTGTGAACCAGAGGACGTAGCATTTCCCTCGGGAGGGAGATCCCCCACGACAGTTGACACCAGAAGTCTCTGGCCTAGGAAGACGGCGTAGTCTCTCATGCGTTCACGTGAGGAGTCCGTTCGTTAAAATGGGTGTCCAAGACCATGCCGGTTTTTATCATTGCTATCTGTGGAAAGCCAGGTTTCCGTCAAAGCAAGATTGTGAAGATCAGCGTCGTGGACCATCCGTCTGATTTCTGGTAGTCTGTTTAAAAGATCTTGACAGTTAGTGAGCACGCAACTCTGAGCTACCTCCTCACTCGGTTTGGTGAGAAAGGGACAGAAGAACATTAACAGTGGTTGAGCAGGCGGCCCCAATGACGAGGGGATGCGTCGTAGGCGGAGTTCTGTACGACTTCTTCGAGAGCAGCAGCTGTTTTGTCATAGCCCGAGCATATGTGCGCATCCCTGCGGGAAGCTTCGGTCATTTCAGTTGGTCAGAAGTTGTTTGCTTTTAGACCGTCTTAGCTTTCTAAATTACCGGAGGGTGGCTTTCATTTCTGCACCCTGGAAAAATTGAGTGAACTTTCAGATTAGAATTGAACGTAGGACGGAATTATTTCGATCCAGTCAGGAAAATGCGGCTAAAGTGAACAACGTATGAGACTTTGTGAGTGCAGGAAGTGACCTCATCCGGCATATTGAGTAGGATTTATTAACAATAAGAAAGCAAGGGTGAAAATGGTCCAGGCAACAGCCCAGACAATACAGCAAGGTCTTACTGAGAAACCGAGCGCATGGGTGGGATGCCAAAAACTGCAACAAAATGTCGAGGGCGCTCGTGAAAGGCGGAGCATCACAAAACTGTGCCAGCTGTGAAGGTCGTCTAAGTTAGTGGTGTTTTAATCCCTTGTCAAGGCAAAGAAAACGATATTTGCGGTGAATCGGAGACTTCCCGGCTAGAAGTTCACACATGGACACACATCAAAAAGGTGTCATATCCTACGGAAGTTCAATGTGCTGGAGGTATGGTGACGTTCTTCAGGGGAACTAGATCTAGATTTTACTGTTTAGGCACCACTAAAGCGGTTTCCTGGCAAAGTGATAAGGTTTATGGCGGGTCATCCTCTATCAACCTTGGATGTGATCATTGCGAACTCTGCCAAAGTTGTGCAGCAATTTCGTTTACTCACTGGTACTAAGCTCAAAATGGCTATGCTGATTCAATTCCGTTACCATGGGTCAGCAAAATTACCAACCCTGCTCTCCTGTTACCTAAAGCGCAGAATTCGGTATTGTCATTGCGGTAGCAGTTCGTTAGCTGTGCCCGGTCATGGACAAGGAGTCTACGGAGACTGCTTGCTAGAAGCTTCACATCTATACTGTGTCCATTTGTGCACGCCGCATGTACCTCACGAACGTCAGACGCTTCACCCCCTCACACGTCAACCACGATGGTACGGAGGCACTCCTCCGATACGCCACTTTCGGCGCGCTCGTAATTGGGTTCTCAGGGATGCCAGGTTTCAGTGTAAATGGAAGGTAGATCTGAAGCGTTTCTGTGGGTATTTAAAACGTCCTTTGGAGCAGGTTGTCTCGGTACCTCTGCTCACGGGAGTAACCGGAAATACGGTTCACTCTGATTTTGAACAAAAGTGCTGGTTGGAAGAAAAGTAATTCAGTGCCTTTGTGGTGTAAACTCCTGGTCTATTTAGTTGGACACAAATAAGCAAACTTTGACCTGACTGTGGGACGGCTAATTCCCGTCTATTTCAACGCTTTACAGATCGTCGGGATGTTCTTTCAGAACGTTTGGTGTTCACATAATCAGTCGGAGGTTTCCAGCGTTAGGCGGATGCTCCCCGGTTGCAACCTGCCTTTTTCATACGTCTAGTAACCCCCA
Organism: Paragonimus westermani; assembly: GCA_008508345.1. Classification (NCBI taxonomy): domain Eukaryota; kingdom Metazoa; phylum Platyhelminthes; class Trematoda; order Plagiorchiida; family Troglotrematidae; genus Paragonimus; species Paragonimus westermani. The sequence goes on from QNGE01005814.1 coordinate 19,468, forward strand.
TCTCCTGAGTTGCGTTATTCACTCCCTACTTATCAGCTCCTTGCTTGAATTCATTGATGGCACTAGCCGGTAAATTATTCTGCGCCACACTTTGTCCCGTTCCCAATAATGTGTCTTTTTCATCCCGCGACTAGTACAGTGGAGGGTGCTGTCATTCAGTGTGTCACACACTTCGGACCATCCGTTCTGTTGTTCTTTTTGTTTCTTGCGGTAGATCTTCATTAACCATCGCACACATCAAGTATGGTATCGGCTTGATCCATTTTCCGAACTGTTTCCGTAATGATAAGATTTTTCATGTCGCGTAAATGGCTGTTGATTATTGATCTTCTTGGTGAGGTTGTTTTGCCAGTTAGCCAGGCTAAAACTCTACACGTCCTATAAACTTACCTTACCTGTCAATCAAGCTGCCGCTCCTACTAGCAGACTTTCATGCATACGTCTTTCGTATACTTCAGTAACCTAGGCGCCCGTCGTATGAGCCGTCTGAACTTACGGTTGTTCCCGTGACGTGAGACTCCATCCCTCAGTGTTTCATTAGACTCCTAATCGGGGGACTGTAGCGACAGCGTTCACGACGACAAGAATCGCCCTCATGTCTTGCCAACCAGTCATGTAGTTCCCTGAAATTAAACTCGTGTAGGTACCTATGAGCGAACGTACGAAGTCATATAATAAGTCGCTAAGTTAACGCTGCCTATGGGCTGATTACTCATCCGAACCAATCGCAATCGCGGAAACGTGGTTTCCTTCCTATACTAGAAGTAGCAATTTTTCATTGTAAGGTCAAACTGTAAGTTGGGCCTGAGAAAGTGGTCACGGAGGTGGGGTATTTTTCTGCCTACCTGACTGTCCTATCGTCTCTCACTTGCTGGACGCCTTACTTGTGAGCCCACTGGATTCCCGTTGAAGTTGTTTCAGGGCTGACAACAGGGCAACCCGTGTAAGTAGAGCCATCTGATGTCATTTAACTGCACTTCAGGTGGAAAACGGCCTGCTCACCTAAGTTTCTGTATAAGTGGTCACCAAGTCGATCCTAGGAAACTCCAATATCCTACGAATCAACTTCAAACTTCTGAGCCTATCGGCCGACACGCACTTCATGGACAACAGGTTCTTCGCCGCTACTGTGGACCCAGGCCGCACCAGACGTATCCAAAAGGCAATTACGTGGCTCCATGGTTGCCAATTCTCCTTATTAGACCACACTCTGGAAGGAAAAAACGACGATTGTCAGTGTTACCCAAGTCTCTCTCCCGAGACAAAATGACCATTCCTCTGTCTTGTTTGACCTCATATGTGAAGCCACGTGGCTTAAAAACCCACTGGGAAACATTGCGCGTTTTAAAGAACAAACTCTTTCAACATCAGAAAGTTACTTTGTGAAGTAATGTGGAAGTACAATTACACGGTTTGTGCAGATACCTATCGGACGTCAGTCAAAAACTTCCATCAGACTGTCTCAACCAGAGAAGGTTGAAACTGGTCGGCACAAGGCGCTGGCAAACGCATAATCCCGGAACGGAAGGCTAAGGATCACCTTCAGCTGTGAGACACTGAGCAGGCTCACATTTACTACAACGTGGTGCGCAATGAGTGCAATTCGATCGTCAAGCCTAACCACAGTGGCCTTCAACTTGACCCGGAGAGTAGTTCGAAATCGGGACCTAAACCCTCTGCACCTGCCTGTTCAGTTTACGAAGTCAAATCTAGGTATACACCATGTCTTTGGTACAAAAGATTTAATTGAACTCGACACGGTGAAAGCCATAGCCTCTGCCATTTAAGTATAGTTGAATTTTATGAGCACCTACAGCTAGCCTCAGCCGCCACGATTACAGGCACCAAAATCATAGCATCCCACTGAGAAGTTCCGCACATCCCCGGCCGATTCACTTGGACGACTCGTACTGTCATGAACTCCAAGTCAACGGGTTCAGGCAGAATTACGCAGAGCTTCTTCATAGAGTGTGTTGATTGGCAGTCCAAGTGAACTCTCACCGCAGCCATACACCAGTGGAGAATGGGCTCCCCACGGTCCAGAATGAATGCCACCAGACGCCTGTTCATAAGGGTGAGAACCGCGATGACATTATAAACCATCCACCTGTTACGTTGCTCATATTAAAAAAACAGACCATCATATCCGATACCGCTTGCAGGCACAAAGTTTTTACCCACAGAAGCGAGTTGCATTCAGGCCATTCGTAAAGAACTAACTTTGGGCTTGTCTGCGATTTCTAGGAAGACGCAGCTTAGTTCGGCGAAGATGTACACATCATGTAGTCAGACATCGTGAAAATATTTCACAGGATATAGCACACATCTATTATGGCCTATAAAAACCACCGGATGACTGCTAGATTGCTAAGGAACCACCTGACCGATAGCTGATACAGTGCCATTGTTCAAGTTCGGCACATCCCCATTCCCCTGGCACCCAAAGACTTAGAAAAGAGGTGATACTAGCACCCTGAGCTTCCTTATATTTATCAACGTCAATGTTATGGATGTGTGTCGAGAATGCCCAAAATTCGCAAGTGATACAGCAATTTGGTCTCTTGCACGTGTTTCACCAGAGAGATATCCACTTCACTTCGGACTTGGCGGAAAACTGATTGCCATTCCACCTGGGCACTTTTGTGGTACCCTTCCCCACGCCAGACGAATTACTGAAAGAGTGTTTTATGGCCGGTGCTCCTCTTCAGCCCTCACTGCAGTAGACAGATCTCGATATAGCGATAAGAGGGGACTCAGAGGTTTTCCGCGAAACGTCTCCACTGGCACGAAACCAACGACGTGGCGCATCTAGTCGAAAGGAATACGGGTTATTCGCATCAACTCAACCTCCATACTCTTTTGTAGACCGATCAGGCCCGAAATGAAAATGGATCTATAAGCCTGCTCACCGTACCTAATCCACGACATCAGATAACTTGAGGATGTTCGGAGATGGGCCACCGAACGAGTTGTTGGGCATACAAACAGCATACTTCATTGGTGAGCACCGCGATAACTACTTCCCTCAAGTCCCACCCTTCGTGATCTGGTTACACTATGGCTCAAATATCAGCCAAGCTTTTAGTGAGAGGCAAGATGGCCTCAAGCGACGCGTTCATTCTTGAAAAGGAAAGTATCTAAAACCCGACGTACAAATGTTGTCGCACTAATTGCACGAAAACCGTCCGCATTACCTGCAGTGTCCACCAGTCGTCACTTGCAAAATCAGTAGGCAACTGTCCTGAAAAAGTATTCAAGCACACGGTTTTTCTGACAGGGTTCAAAGTTGTTACCACCGCTCCTGGAACAGTCGGAACTCCCCACTCATCTTTCAGTGGCAGCAGAGATAGTACATGTCCAGCATGCATCTGCTATCAGTAACCGAGTCGAGACGGAACCATGCATCAGAGCTTACAGTCCGAATCTTTCTTCGGGTGGAAGCCGTAACATAATCCTGTTTTGCCTGGGTAAATCACCGGGGCTTGACCAGGCACCTTTCTTTCGCCAAAAGAATGCGCAGATGAGCTGCCGGAGCCGTCCACCCGTCCGTCCCAAGATCATACTTCAGTGGTAGTATAACAAGCATTTGGAAACGGCGTCATCCATCTTGTTCGTTAAAACGGAGTGAAGGCAAAAGTAAATGTTCAGTCGGAGCTGTACCACGGTGAACATTGAAAGCATTCGGGAGCATGTGGGCAATTAGGTGAACGACCACTCGAATATTCAATCGCCGTTGGCACGTGGGCAGCAAGGCATCAATAGCCGTCACCATCGCACAACTAAACTACTATTTGCAGCTGATTCGCGGAAAGAAGCTGCTAAAGAGCTCCTCCCAGCGTGTCGTCACCCTTGTTTCCATGACGGCGTTTGTAATGTTTGATCGCAGTGTCCTGTTAGACAAAGTGAACCAACTGGACTTGTGCAGCGAGGTTTGTATATAGCTCATAAAATGATTATCCTGCCGCACATAGACAGTTGGAGTTGCTGGTGAGTTATCTAGGTCAAAACTGTTTTGTCACAGGGCTTTATGTCGGGTCTCATATTAGTCTCGACTTATGCCAACGAACCTCCAAATGTCAATGAACTCCTGGTGTGGGGAATGTTGATGATACGACGTGTTGACGCGTATCAAAAAACGCCGGAAGGATGTAGATTCCTTGCGTGCACGGTCCGCGCAAAAAGTACATCTCAACGTCCGAGTGGATGGCTATGTGCACCTGTCATCACAACGTTCAAAAACCCCTTATCAACGGTACCGTCGTAGCCAAGTTTTACCGGAAGCGTGACTCAGTTACCCCTGCTGCATCAAAGTTCTACCTCAATAACAATGTTACGTTGCTGGTAAACAAAGACAGTTTGGCTCCCGAAGGCTTTCCGATCTATGCGTTCTCACGCATCTTTTGCAGAGTGGTGAGGTCGATACTAGACGGTAATACTCAGATGTATGCTGCGCACTGAAAAACAGGTGCGACCATTCCAGAGGACGTCCATAGGCGAGCTATTACGAAAACGCGGGTAAATGTTTTTTTCTTGTTAGGTCGCCTGTCAAAGCTGGAAGTATTTCCCACTGGCTTTTGAAATGCAGCCTTATACCTATACAACTCCTGTCTCCTTCAGAACACTAACAAAAGCCTCCTCACCATCAGTATTATCTTGCATCTCAGGAGCCATGGTTGCAAAGTCGCTAAACTACACACAGCCACACGTGGACAGCAAGGTTTCTCTACCCGAATCTGTTCGGCATTGGCGTAACCAAATCCTGCTGAATGCTGGCCCGGATAACTGATAAGAGCAGTGGTAAACGACGGAAGTGAATGTGAGCCTCTTTTGATCGACTCTCAGACTCGAAATACAAGAACCAAGAAAAATACGGAAATCAAAGATACACAGTGGACGATGTATGTAGCTACCAGACGGTCGCCAACTTCGCAAGAAGATTTTGTCTGTATCCGTACAACCACCTGAACTTGCGACCGCGTGGGCGCACGAAGATATACTGAAGTTCTGTGCTAACCCATGTCTCACTAATGGCTTGATATGTCAAAGTTCTGGCAGATGATTTGCTTTCTTTGGTCGACTCAACCCTATTGCCAGCAGATATGGGATGCACCGTCTGCGACGACTGTCCTGGCAATATTATTCGGTACATTCAAAAACAGATGGATGACTAGGGTATCTCAGGACGGATCCTAGTGGATGAGCACATAGTCCGTGTACCCTCATCATTGATATATACCCGCGCTCTTCTTTTTCTTACATATTTCTTTTTTATTCTCTGTCATCACCCCCACACTGCTCTACTGCTACACAACAAGGCTGTACAGCCTTCCTGAGTGCCTGGCTACTATCAGCTGCTCCAAAACCCAACACACTCTACGTACCCCAGCCATTTTAACGGGTTACGTGATCACACCAGATGGACTGCAGGGTGGCTGTGAAACTGTACACCCTCTGCCATGGGGTCGTGCTAGAATGTCTTGAAGATGGGGTTATTGTTCAAGTGCTACGTTTCCAAATCCGCAAGAAACCAGCAAAATTGGTAAACAAGGCAGATAGTCGATCTTTTGGTAGGTAGTTTGAATAGAGCGCGTTTTAAACAGTTGGCACACAACCTCGGTTATTCAATGAAGTTTTTCGGTTCCTCTGAGTACCATTGAGCTTCCAGTGCATAGGGTAATAGAAAGTTCGGCTTTTGGTTCCTGCTTCAAGATGGCGCGGGTAGACAACTGCGCAATACCGTGCTTCGTTCGTAACCGGCATGATCACGTTCCATTTATGGGACTTCCCGCAGAATTCTGTGAGAACTTACCAACAACCGCATACTAACTTAGCAAAGCACAGTTCAGTGAGTTTAAGAATTTTACACCTTTGAAAGTGTGAAACTTCCAATTCCACCGAACTGTGTTCCGCGAAGTTAATATGCGGTTGTTAATTTAGTGGATTATTTGCCTCTATCACTATCACTGCTTACTGTACACAAACGACAGGCATCTTGTCGACTGCAAACTTGTTTGCTCCAAAGTGGGCGACGTTGCCACTACCGAGTCATCAAACGTTGCACAGATGTATGTGTTTGCTCTCACTTGGAAGTCCTCTTCCGCCGCGAGAGGACTCACTGAGAAGCTGGTGTATTGCTCGGGTTTGTACATTCAAAGTTCTTGCGCCCGACGCTAACACGATTCGGAATTCTCGACTATAATACGGCAAGCTTGCAAGCAGGCTTTACTTAGTGAATCAATCACCGTACAACAAGCAAACTTCAACGCAGTGAGTAAAGGCAGCAGGAAAATGGCCGTGAGAGAACCTTTAATGCAACCGCACCCCAGCCGTCAAAGAGGATGTATGATCAACGGAAACTCCAGCCGACCTTGCTAATTCAAGCAATCGTCTGTTTGGCTGAGCGGTGTCCCCAAAAGCAATGGACAAAACATTGTTGTTCTGTGGAATGCAGCCCTCGGCGTCAAAGCACACTGTGAGGGGTACTCATTGTGCAGCCCTGAGTAGAACTGCGGTGTCCAAGCCGGCAAATTAACATCGATGTCAATGGTTTGCAGCAGATATACATTCGCAAGATAATGTGAACAGATATGGTGTCTCCAACGAGGTAACAATCGCGCTACGGAGAGTTTAGAATTCCGGAGACGTTGAGGGTGACGTCAGTGCGGGCTGTGGGAGGTGTAGACATATATACACACCCCCGTTATCGGGACGGAGAAATTCGTAACATGTGAAGACCGTTTTCGTTCAGAACGTATCAGAATGCCTTGAGCTCTGGAAGTTTGTACGCTTACAAAGCGGAAATTGGTGTTGCTGGTTTGCTCCCAGTAGTCTGGCTGGCAAGAATAGTTAGGTTCTACCGCCCCATCAAACCTCTGCTCACAGGAGCATTGGTTAAAGAGTCATTAGTGACCAAGTCGACTACCCCATCTGTCTATGAACTTCGGTCACGACCTAGTGCATACGTGCCCATAAACTTTTATTGTGCACAACACTTATAGCACAAAACTTTGAAACGTTGTCAATCTCCATCCACCGACCGGAAAACTCCATAATCCAGTTTTGTTCTTACCTACTTGATGATGTTACTGGTTAGTTCTACGAATCTACCGTATGTTCCCGACATCAACCTTTCAGCGACTTCGAAATGTTGCAGCTGATTCACCGGACATGTTGAGTAACAATGTAAGGCGCCCTTTTCCCTTAACAAGTCTGATAGTTCCAAACAGACTTCGTACCGTGGCGGTGACTGAAGGGTTTTCGAGACCTTCTGGGTCTTTAAATATTCCAACTCGGCAAACAACTCAAGTGTCGCACGATTTTTGCATGTGTGCAGCTGCTGTGACGGTCGCAGAGATGTTAACTTGATGACTGTGGCTTCAATATTCGGAAGTTTTACATATTTTGAAATGCTTACAAGTGTTCTGTGCATCTTCCCGACTGTTAAAGTAACGTCTGTCGACTTATCCTTCTACTGGCATTGTAGCGCAGTTTCAAATCTGCGCTACGCATCTTGAGCTGTAGCGCAGTACTGTTGACTGATCGAGGTTATCCGAGTAATCTTAGAGGTCAGGGCGGTTCTTAGGTCACTAAACTTCTGCGTGTCTCATTTCTAAAAATCGTTGAATTCTGTTGCCGGATTGTTCATTCTTTCAACCGTCCAAAGGAATATGGAAGGAATGTGCGGTAGTTCAACCACATAGAGATCGACGGAGAACTGAGAAGTTGCAATACACGATGAGTTAGCGAAATGATTGTGGAATGCGATAAAATTCGGTACCCTGCGCTTGGGAAGATGTGATTTCCCCGAATTTCGACTAAACTTCAGTGGGAAAGCCTGATTATCCTTCCGGCAGTAGAAGCGTTGTTGAATCACGGGGACTGAGCCTTGTGTAGAGTTGCAAACGCAAGATACAGTGGTGTGCATTTCCCGGCGTAACATCGTGTACAAATCTGCGGCATTTTCTTGGTTTACCGTGTCGTGCATGGCAGTTCGTTGCGAACACGGTTGTAAACTTTTCTGTTCAAAGATGACGTAGACGGGAATGCTGACGGAGTGACTTGCTGAACGAACGACACCGAAGAGCACTTTCGATCAAATGCTCACAACAGTTCCATGCAACTGTAGATAAACGGTACCCAACGCTGAATCACTTAAGGCTGTTTTATCCAAATGCTCCACCTTACGATTGAAGGCAAACAGTACCGCATGCTCAAACACATATTTGACGAGTGAAGTCACCCAGAAAAAATACATGACAATACGACGCGAATTTTCTATTTGAAGTATGCGGAAACTGTACAAACTATCTTCAGCTTTGCTCAGCAAGTAGCCATTGATTTGCGCGCGGTCTAAGTGTTGTTCCGGATGGCTGGAACCGTTTATCATGTGGAGTCCTCAAAACCTTCTTCCTCAAACCATCTGAAAGATAACCGTGTACGCATACAGGAAGAAACTCACTTTCTTCAAATATATCGAGAGGAGATTCGCTGCAGGTTACAGTGGTTCGTGCTTTCTTTAGCTCGTGTGCAAGCGGTACATTGTCCGCGGACCGGTCTGAATCGATATCCAGTACAGGTGGTGTGCGGGACTTACTCTTATTAATCACCGGAGGAATGCGAGCAATGGCTGAAGTAGAAGCGCATGAAAACATTAGGAATTCGAAACACGCACCTACAAGGTGACTGGGGTTGAAGCTCCTTACTTCAGAATAGAGAGTAAATTATGTTCGCCATTTGTGTACATTCAAAGTGAAAAATGGGCTTTCCGGCATCAAAACGACTGCTGTCCGCATGAAAGTCTCGTTCCAGGCATTTTTCCCTATCTAGGCTGCTCACCGCTTGCAGTTGCGGCAATGGGGAAGTCGTACCAGGATGTGTCAGTCTTTGCACGTTTAACTGCTTCGCTGGCAATGACAGTGGTACTGTTAAAAGAGGTCTGTCGTGCGGCTGCTGCAGTCATGTAGTTACGACAGTAACTACCGGAGGGCGTTTATTGGCGGTTGAATTTGGCCGTTTAGAGAGACTAGAGCTGCGGACTCACATACCTTTTAATTGGCAAGTTGTACTCTGCAAGCCAACAATCAGGAATGAGGGCGCAACCCTCATGAAAGGAAATCAACACTATTGAAAGCCATACCGTTGGGGTAGAAAGGTTTTCGAACCAATGAAAGAACGCTTTTGCAATGAGGCCCACTGAACGGTAAAAATGACACTCACGGGTGCCTTGCATGCTGTTGACGACAAAAACGTCGCCATCGTGTTGCCAACAAAGCCGCATCGTTTGGGGGTGATCACCACCGAACGGCTTACATTGCATTCATACTGTTCCGAAGTGGAACCGTGGGGTCTGTCCGTTCACATGTTTTTGGACAACAGGAGCATGAACGTGGCCACCCGGTAAAGAATGTTCTTGACACACATCAACAGCGACTATTTCGCGACGGTTGCATTTCTATTTCGCTTGCATTTCAAGTTGTCGCATCTGCCACTAGCTGCGGATCCATGCTTTTTAGATGGCAATCTCTAGGAAATCTCTCCGGTGCGCTCTCTTCTGTAACCGTCCGCTGGCATTTCCCGGCCTATTAGCCGTGTGATTGCCAGGTGGACAACATCGTCTTGCGCACGAGTGGCCCTCCAGGGTCTGATGTAAAGACAATGACAGCAAACAACTCATAAATTTCCTGTCAGTTTGGCAGTGGTATCCAGAACACTCTTGAACCTCCGTGTAGGGGTGTAAATTACCCTTGCTCACTGTCTGCAGTAGCTTTCCGGTTGAGGAGATAACAATGGCGGAAGGTATTCGTCCTTTACCAAATATGACAAACCAATGTCACGCACTTACTTGCCTACGAACAGCGCCACGTACATCGAAGTAACGCAAAAATTTGTCCAGGCCCAAAACCACACGGGCTGTCCTTATTTGGCAGTCATCTCACCCATCACAAACGTCATCATCACAGTGCGCTAACCCATCACTTTTCGAAAAATTTCGAACAGCCTACACAGCGAAGCACACTTCTCACTACGAACGTACCCATGAATCACGGGTCGTCTGTGTCTCGTGCCATCTGCAACTAGGAACTGATACAACTTCCAGCCCTAGACGTATGGGGAAATGTTCCGTGACACACTTATGCTTGTTAGACCCCTGCATAGCATCTACATTCACAAAGCGCGAGAAAATTCTGATTGACTTAATTTCCGTTCGCTGCGCGAAGCAGATATGCATAGGTCTGTTGCTTTCATCTTGCATAATGTGCACTACACCTATCGCACTAGTAGTCGACATCGCTTCCCGGAGTTCCTGTAATGTTTCGTTACAAATCTTACACAACAGACTGACTTGACATTGTAGGCCTTACCTTGCGTTGAATATTTCCGCTGTTGTGATAAACTTCTCATAACCATCCGAAACATACGGCTGAATAGCAGAAGTTGGTGCACTATATTCTGACAGGCTCCTATAGTCGTTCATTTCACTGTTGGTGAGCCCGCGATTCGCAGGATGGAATTCATATAACGGATGACTGAAAAGGTTGTGCTCTAACTGCAAAGCTCTCAAAACCAGAGGGGCACATCTTCAAACCATGTGGAATCTCGATCAGCAACTGTTGTGAATCCAAAAGGCGGACGACACAAAGGTTGCTTTATTGGAGAAACCAACACACTACTTAGGCGTCTGAGCACGACAAGAAACAGAAACACTCGTTTGCACACCATACTCTTCTGAGGATACTCCAGTCGCTCTAGACACCATGTATCAGTTCCGTCGTGTAGCGAAGGCCATTATATGTCATTCTACCCTCCAACGATCCATCCTGTATCTCTGTCGTATTTATCACGCGATTATCTCGATCCGCGATCATCTCGATCCATGCTGCTACTGAATAATGGTGTGAGTAGTATGGTGCGACCGTATCTCCTCACTACACTCCCCCCCGCAAACATTGTTCCAGTCGTAACAAAAGGCGTTCAGGTTCTCTTCGTTCCCTCGACGATCTGCGTGCTGGCCCCGGTGCTGGTGACACACATGGTGTGCATCCTCTTCTGATCGGAGTGTCGTACCATTTATGCAGCTGGCTTCCGTGCACTCGATGTTGACTCTTCTCATTCTTTATCAAATACACTGGGCCACGACGTTCAATTACTACGTACGGTCCCCTCCACTTCGCCAGGAACTTCCTAGATCCGGGTCCGGTTGCCCCCGCGCCCCGCCGGTCTCGGTATTTAACCTTAGAACCAATTTCAAACACAGTCCTTCGACCCGATAACCTCGCAGTCGAT